>LGRX02000110.1:0-137180 GCA_001247695.2 Cymbomonas tetramitiformis
CGCGAGGTCCACTTGGTGCATATTCAGTTTCCCATCCTTGGCAAATATTCCCTGCGTGACAGAATTCTTGGGGTACTGTCCTTCCATTTTCTCGTTCGAGCATGTCCCTCCCCCTATATGTGAGGGCTGTGGTTTCGCTTCGGCATACCTACCCGTCTCCTCAATTTGTTCAGCTTTCCTGTTGGGTTTTGTACCCATAGCTGCTCCTCGTGCCGCCGTAGACATTTCATTCACCGCTTTGACCTGCGGTACCTCTTGTCGAGGGTTTTTCATTGCCAGTTGTGCCTGCTCCTTCCGTTTAGCCAGAGTGCCCAGCACACTTAGTGTTACATGCATGCTCATTATTTGGGCTCCCACCGTTCTCGCTATGTTTTGGCCTTCCCTCCTCATTCGGCGCATCTCGCCATGTTTTCGCGCCCACTTACTATTGTCCCTGTCCTTTGTTTCTTGCCTTACTACCTGGTTGCTTCTGACCAGTTGTGGTCTGTCATATTTGGTACGTTGTACCCACCTGCATGTTTTCCCTTTCTCATGTTCACTCCAATATCTCCTTCCCCTTTTGTGTGCATGTGCGTGCTCCTGCCGGTTCGCCCGTAGGTAATATGTGAGGTTTCTTCTGAAGTTCGCCCTTCGTCCCCCCTCTTCTGTTGTGGCTAACCACCTGGGGCCCTTTGGGGGCTTTTCCTGTGTTATTTCCTGGCGTTGGTCGTTGACTCCTCTTGGCATTTCCTCGCTTACTTTTCCAGTTTCAACTGTTTGCCGGGTTTTTGCTGTTGCCTCTGTGCTTCGTTTCTGCATGCACTGTGCTGCATGCTCCCTTTCCGGGGCTTCACCCAGCACTCCCTTTGAGAGCTTTTCCTGTGTTGTTCCTTGGCTTCGGTTGTCCTCCCCTTTTGGCATTTTTTCCTTTCCCTTCCTTGTTTCAGTTGCCTGCCTGGTTATCGTTGTTGCTGCTGTGTTCCTTTTCTGCAAGCATGTCACTCGCACCCTTTCCGGTGTTTTTTGCATTCCCGTTCCCACCTTCCTGCCAGTCTTCCTGCATGCTGTTACCCGTATCCATTGCGTCAATTTTTGTGCTGGCGTTATTCTTTCTCCACTATTACTTTTCGTCAGGAACGTAGCTGCAACACAAATTGCAAGTATTGCTTTCATTAGTGTGCCCCGTGAGTTGCCTTCGTGTCCATTACTTACCACGCAGCTCCTTCGGGTATGTTTTCCTCCCCCCATACCGCCTCCCTTGTTACGCGTTACACGCTCATTTTGTCCCCTCACACCCTGCTTGTTGCATTTTTGAACTTCGTTTTCCTCAATACTTATTCGTATATACCCCATGGGTGTCCCCTCAAAGTATTTCCCCTTTTGGGCCATTTGCACAAAACTTCGTATTTTTACGTAGAGCTTCTGGAGCAATTCGCTAATTATCCAATGTCGTCCGTTCAAGCTCATTTTCATTTGTTGGTTGTATTTTACCATTTGTAGGCTCTGTGTGAAATTTTTCCGTCTAATTTTGTCATTATGTGCACCTGTACCCCCCTTTTTCTGTAGGTACTGACCCTTTGGGTTAGGGTTTCCTTTCATTTCCCTGTATATGGCTGTGTAAGCTGTCATAGTTGGCCTTTTCCCTTTCAATGTATCTTGTGGGTTTCTCTTGTTATTGTTGTCCCTATCGTTTCGTCGGTGTGCATGTTCTTCTGGCTTAGCTCGGTTTTCCTTGTTACGCGTTACACATGTCTGCAGCGTCGTTCCGTTTTTTCTACAGCATATCTGGGCTTCATTCTTCCCCATATATCTTTGTGCATAACTCTTGGTTGCCTCCTTAAAATATTGCTCTGCTGGGGTCGTTTTTACAAAACTTCGAATTTTTACGTAGAGCTTCTGGAGCAATTCGCTAAATGTCCAAAGTCGTCCGTTCAAGTTCATTTTCATTTCATGTTCGTATATTGCCATTTGTAGGCCCTGTGTAAAATATTTCCGTCTAATTTTGCTTTTATGTGCCCCTATTCCCTCCCTTTTCTGTAGGTAAGCCCCCTTTGGGTTAGGGTTTCCCCTTGTTTTCCTCCATATGGCTGTACGGGTTGTTGCAGTTCTCCTATTTCCATTCGGTGTATCCTGTGGGTTCCTTTTGTTGTTACTATCCCCGTCGTTTCGCCAGTGTGCATGTTCCCCCGACCCCTCGTTCTTCTTGTTGTTACGCGTTACATTTGCCTGCAGCATCATCCCGTCCTTACTACCATATATCTGGACCTCATTCTTCCCAATATGTCTTTGTGTTCGACTTCCAGTTGTCTCCTTGAAATATTGCTTCGTCAGAGCTGTTTTTGCAAAACTTCGTATTTTAACGTAGAGCTCCTGGAGCAATTCGCTAAATGTCCAAAGTCGTCCGTTCAAGTTCATTTTTATTTCATGTTCGTATTTTGCCATTTGTAGGCCCTGTGTAAAATATTTCCGTCTAATTTTGCTTTTATGTGCCCCTATTCCCTCCCTTTTCTGTAGGTAAGCCCCCTTTGGGTTAGGGTTTCCCCTTGTTTTCCTCCATATGGCTGTACGGGTTGTTGCAGTTCTCCTATTTCCATTCGGTGTATCCTGTGGGTTCCTTTTGTTGCTTAGTATGCTGTACTCGTGCTTAGTGTTATGTCCTACGGCCCCGGTTTCGGTTTCGGCTGCTATTCTGACGTTTGTGCTCCTATGCAGTGCTTCTGCCTCGTTGGCAGTGTGGTGGCGGTTGCTGTTTTCGTTATTTTCTCTAGTATATTTGTGTTTGGTTTTTAGCTTGCAGGTGTCAGTTATTTCGAGCAGAAGTTCACAACGATGGCACTGAGCAGGGCAGGGATTTGTGGGTACACCCCAGTTGCTTATTAAATATTTGTTGTTGTTTGCATGGCTAGTTGCAGTTCTATTCAGGCAATAAATATATGGTGCACAGCTGTTCTGGTGGGTCCTTCGATCGGGCTCGGAGTGGTGCTGTTCTTTTTCACCTGATGCTACCCGGTGTTTGCTATTCTGCTGGCTTGCTTGTCTATCAGCGTCGGCTTTCCCTTGTCGACTTGGACCTGCCGACCTGTGATCAGTCCCCTTTGTTGTCAGTCCCTTGGATGTGACTACAATAGTGTCGCTGCCAGTGGCAGCCCCGGCCGATTCAGGTTGTGAGCAGCCTTTCTGCTCCCCTCTGTTCCCTGTGTTGCCTTTGCCGATGGCTAGGTTGATTTTTAGTGCAGTATTCCAGGCAGTGGGGTGTGTGGGTTGTACCTTTTGGTTGGACCTTTCGATGGCTGAGACGGTGCTGGCTAGCTTCTTCTCCAGGTCCTGCCTTTCCTTGTCGAGCATAGCTGTGTCCTCGCCTTCCGGTGAGTCGATGCGCTGCTTGGTCCTCTTGCGGAAGTGGAGGGAGTCGTCCGATTGCGGGGAGTTCAGCTGCTGCGAGTTGAGTTTGATGAGGTTGTCGACCATCTTTTGTTGAAGTTCAAGCTGAAGTTCGCTGAAGCCTTTGGACTTCTCTGTGAGGTCGATCACCCCGTCACCGACCCGTTCGACACTTTTGACGGTGTCCTTGAAACCTTTGGCCGTGGCAGTCTCCAGCCTTTCAACCACCACACGTAGGGCCCGTACCTCCTCCTCGGTTTTGCTGTCTCCTTTCGCCACTTTGGCGAAGGATGCCAGCCTTCCTTCCAGTGCTTGAACGACCTCGTCTGCTGACTGTGTTGTGGGTGGCACCGTGCCTCTGCCGCCTCCACCCTTGCTCTTCGCGTACTTACCGGATCGAGAGAAGTCCGAGTGTTGGCACTCGAACCTCATACCAAGATGTTCTACCTTGATTGAGAACCGCTTCTCTGGTAGTCCAGCTATCCAGGCGTAGACCTTTTCGTTGGCCACGGCGGAGAATATCTGCCCCCTCTTCAGTTTTCGTAGCCTCAGGTATGTTGCCGGCACCGATTCGTCCGTAGCTGGCTTCGTGTATGATGGCGGCCACGGCAGCAGGTGTTGGCCTTCACCCAGCTTATCGGTAAGGATCTCGTTGATGGACGTCACCAGGGAGTCCGCGTCAAACTCATAGTCGATGCTTTTGTCGTAGTCAACTATGACCACCTCGGTGGCGAAGAGGTGCTGGATGGCTCTGTTCGTTGGTATCCTCTGTACGTCGTACTCGGTCAGGCTCGGTATCTTGATGTCGCCCGTCTCCAGCTGTTGCGCCGCCTTCTCGCTGGCGGCGACGATTCTGATGTTGTTTAAGGCGGTGGCGGCGGGGACCGAGTCCTCCCAGGAGCCCTTCATAGCCGCTTCTATGATGTGCATACCTGTCAGTTCCTCCTCGAGTGACTGCAGCGTCCTACCTTTTAAGCCCTCGCTGGTGATGCACAGTTGTCTTTCCTCAGCCCCACCGCGGTCTCCTCCCCTGCCGGCTATCCTCACCCTCGGGATCGCCCTTTCACTGTCAGCGATGTTGTCAGCTCCGAGTTTCCCGCAGTGGATTGGCAGGTGAGCGAGGGTCGTTGACATGACCGTTGCTGCGTATTCTGGCTTCACAAAAGTGAGGCGGATGGCAGCCACCTTATCCCCCACCCACCGTATTGCAGGTGGGTTCTCTTGGGAGATTACCATGGTTCCTTCTCCAAGTTGGTGAAAGTGCCTGACGGCCGATGTAATATGCTGCAAATACTCTACCACCAGAGGCCCATATGAACGCAGTGGGGCCACAACGATGTGTCCCTGCCCGCCCTTTGGGATGCAATATTCGTCTATCTCACTGGGTTGGATTTCGGCACAGTTCTGCAGAAGGGTGTAGATGGTCTCCCCGTTTTCGTTCCGCACGCCGTACGGATTCTCCAGTGGGTAGCCCTGCGAGCACTGGGTGTACTCAAGCCGCCTGTCTGGGTAGGCAGTGCTGAAATATTCCGCCCTCGCCTCCAGCGCCGTTTTCTCACCGTGCTGACTGCAGTATTTTTCGATGAAGGCGTTTAGGCAGTGGTTGAAGTCGTCGGGCAGCTGCGGTAGATGCGCGCCGTCAGTGAAGGTTCCCGTGGCTGCATGGTCCTTCCCCTGAAAGTGCCTGAGCAGCGTGCCGGTCTGCTCCTCATCCAACAGCTCTCTGTTCCTGCGTGGTGGATTCCCCCCTTTTCCGCCCTTCTGCCCCACAAGTGGGGAGCCTCTGGATGTCCTCTTGATCGCACCTCTGGAGTTCATTTTTCCCCCGTTTTTTAGCCTACTGTTGACGCTTTCGCTGAGCTCTACTGTTGGGCCTTTCGGCGTGCCGCTACGGTTGAGTCTACGGTTGAGTACGGTTGGGTGCCGCCTTTCGTTCTGCTTTGTGCCCTGCGCTTTCAAAACCCAGTTAGTACGGCATGGAAACGGGTCAGAAAGACAGGAATCGGGGCAGTGTCGGGCCAAATCTGCATCTAGCCGTTGCGCCGTCTGACATGTCGCCTTTTGCGTGGTCCATGTGGTCCAGCTCCAGCATCCTGCGAGCACAGTTAGTAGAAAAATTACATTTTTAAAAATATCTATTTTTGTGCCCCGCGGCCCGGAGAGAGGTGCACGCCTCAGGCGGGTTCGCGAGAAGTGGTAAGTAACAGCATGGTGAGTATTGGGGTCAGGGCGAGTGCGGCGTTCTGCAGGGGCCTGGCAATGTCCTGGTTGCTCCGTATCAGTCGGGTGGGTGGTAATGTTACCGTTGGTCGGTGGGGGTGTTCACATCGAGTTGCTGCTGCTCCGCACTTCATGCAGCTGTGTAGTCTATTTTTTGGGTTTATGGTTACAGCGTTACATTGCCCTAAATCGCCTGTTGTAACACCCCTAAAGGTATTCCCAGGGTGAGTTGTGTTTTTTAGTTCGTTGTCCCATGGCTGTGCCAAGAATTTTTTGAGTTTCAACATGTTTTCCAGTTTTTCTGATTTTAACGTAGAGCATTTTTAGGAATTCGCTTGTGGTCGACTTTTGGAATTTTGCTCTCATATTTTGCGTGCATTGCCCTTCCGCCCCCATGAGTCGTCCCCTAGAGTTTTTTGGCTTCCTTCCCAGTGGTTTGGGCTGTGTAAGGTCATTTGTGTCTTTTTTTTGCCTAGGGTTATTATAGGGTTGTTTGTGTTATTCGGACATTCATGGGTTAGTCGGGTGGGTGGTAATGCTACTGTCAACTGGTGGGGGTATTCACATTGGGTTGCTGTTGCTCTGCCCTTCTCGTGTCTATGCAGTCCAGTTGTTGGGTTTATGGTTACAGCGTTACATTGCCCCAAATCACTTGCTGTAACGCCCCTAATGGTATTCCCAAGGTGGGCTGTGTTTTTGTTCTGTTGTCCCGTGGTGGTGCAAAAATTTTGCTGAGTTTCAGTATGTTCTCCGGTTTTTTCCGAATTTAACGTAGAGCATTTTTAGGAATTCGTTTGTGGTCGACCATTGGAATTTTGCTCTTGTATTTTGTGTATACAGTCCTTCCACCCCCCTGAGTCGTCCCCCGAGGTTTTTCAGTTTTATTCCCAGTAATTTGGGCTGTATACTGTCATTTGTATCTTTTTTGCTTAGGGTTATTGTAGGGTTATTTGTGTTACTTGTACAATTATGGTTTAGCCAGTTGGGTGGTAATGTTGCCCGTCTTCGGCTGAAATGTTTGGGTAGGACCTTCGTAATCACTGGTGTGTACCCGCATCTGCTGTCCATTTGGTGTTTTTTGTGTTGCTTGCCACTGGCGTAGGAGTGTGGGTATTGTGAGGCAGCATTATTCCAATTGTTTGGTGTGTCATCAGGGTGAACCCAAGAGTGGTGTGAACTCTTTGTTTGTCGGGGTGTTGCTATCAGTTTTTGGTTAGTTTGTTGTGAGTTATTGTAGTGAATTGACATTTTCCATTCGAACGGTATATGGTTCATGCTCGGTCCCCCGGTATGGTCAATGCAGGAAATGCATGCTGGGTGCATGCATTCACGGTGTTTGTCAGTGGCAGTTGCATTGGCAGGTAGAGACAACATAAATATTACCATGGTTTGTAAGTTCAGGCTAACTATACTGGGTCTGCTTTCTCTATCTCTCCTCTTGCGATGGGGCCCTGTGGCTGGCTCTGTTAGGCCACTCTGTCTTGTAGTCCTGCTGCCTCCTTGGTCCTCTGCAGCACAGATGTTGTTTGTCAGTGCAGTGGGGGTGTGATCCCACTGGCAGGGTGTGGTGGCTTGTGATGTAAGTTGGTCAGCAGGGCAGGGGGTTGTATGATTGCTCACCTTTCTAGTGACTGGCGGGGCAGGTCGGGGGCTCTCAGATTGTGCCCCCGCTTGTGCTGCTGCCTGTGCGCCCCCTTGTGCCCTCCGTTTCGCCGGTGGCTCAGCGTCGATCGCCCGGCCCCCCGTGCCGATTGCCGGTCTCTTTGGTGGGGGCTGGTTCCTCTTGGGATCGGGTTTCTTGCCAGTGTAGGGGATGCCCCGGTATTGATCGTCCTCCTCCGCGGTCTGTGGTGTCGGTCTTTTTGTGAAGTGAAGCGGATGATCGGGTGCCTGGTGTTTTCCGTCGCCTGTCAGTCGATCGGTGAGTGCTTTGAGGGTGTCCACCATGGCACCACCGGTTTCCTGGTATGTTTTATGAAAGCCCCGTACCTCTTGAGTGATCTCTGTATGGCGCACCCCAGCGTTGCGCTCTTGTTCCTTGTGCAAGTCACGGAGTTCGTCCAGTGTGACGGGCTTGGACTCGTTGAACCTTTCCAGTTGCTTGTTGATGTTTTTGAGCAGCTTCTTGGTCTCGGGGGTGGGCTGTTTGCTGGTGGCCACGGCCTGCTGGAAGACCTCGTCGGCCTTCGACCCCACTTTGTTGATGAACTGGGAGGCCACCTCCTCGGCTATCTGGTCGATTCTCCCCCCACGCGCCTCCCTGCCGCGTGCTGCCCGTGGGGTTTGACGTTGTTTGGTGCCCGCACCTTGGGCGCTCCACCTCCCCACCTCAACTGTGATCGAGGTGGAGATGCGTCGGCCAGAGTCGTCTACCCCTGCCAGTACTCTCACCGTCTGTTTTCCCGCCTTGGCGATCGCGTCGTACGCCTTCTCCGCAAGTATGGCGTAGTAGTTGATTGTATACCCACCACCGTTGCGCTTCCATTGTAGCAGGGACGATGGGTCCCCAGGCGTCGAAGGCGCCCACTGCCGGGACGGCACGTGGAAGTCAAAGATGTTTTCGGTGTCCTTGAGGGCAGTGGTGTTGGCGGTCAGTTTCTCGATGTGCTCCACGACGATGGCCTGCACGATGTGGCCTCGGTGATGGTCGTGCAGTACCTGCTTCCTGTCCACGATGGCCACTTCCCTGGCTGCGACCTCGTCGCTGACCTCCTTGCTGGGTAGCCAGCAAGTGGTCGTAGCCACACCCCAGGGGTACGGGTGTTGCACGATGAGCTCCGCTGCTGCCGGTGAGACCGCCTCCAGTAGCAGCACCTCCCTGAGGGCCGCGTCTTCCGGAGATTCCCTCACCGTACCTTTTCGGATTCTGTCGACCAGGTGCCCCAGCTCGTGCCTTGCCTCCTGTCTCTCGATGACGGAGGTCGCCAGGATGTTCGAGACTTCCTCTATGGTTTTTCCCTTGAGCAGTGGCCCGTAGACCAGGACGCTGCGTCCCGCTGTCGGCCCCTCTACCGGCGCCCAGGGGGACCATATGTAGATGCACGGGAGCACTGGCTGCTCCCTGGTGCAGGTTTGATGCGCCTGTGGCACCACGTGTAGCGGGAGCCGAAAGACCGGGTTAAACAGCACAAAGGCTGCCAAGGGTCTGTTTTGGAAGGCAAGGTCTATCTGCCTGACCCTGCCCGCACTGTTGAGCCAGATGTGCGTGTGTCGGAGGTCGTATACTATGTTCTCCGGTGAGTCGGACACGTCAAAAAGAAGGGCGTTCAGGTACCGCAGGTACTTGAGCACTTCCTTGATGCTCTCGTCCAGGTCCACTATTTTTAGTTGTGGGGTGCCCGTGTACGGGAAACCTGTGGGCCCTGTGTCGCTTGGGTCCAGGCTGCTGCCCGTGACTGATCGTACGTGGGTGAGAGAGAGTCTCTCCCCACGTACCACGGGCACTCCCAGTTTAAAGGCATGCGCAGGAGGGTCCTCAGCCACCAGTACCTCCCTGCGGTCAGTGTGCCACTTGGTGGCGGTGTGGTAGATTCTGGCCTCTGGGTTTTCCGTGGCCTTGGGACGGCACTGGTAGATTCTAGACACCTTTCCCAGCGGGGTCTCCGTGCTCTTCGATGTGGTGTGTTCAAGGAGACTCGGGATGTTGTCTGCCGGGGCTCCGTCGACTTTTCTGTAGTCGATGGGCCTGTCCAGCGCCCTTCGCAGCTCCTCCTGCGGGACTTGTGTTTTGTTACCAGGTTCTGTCCCCTCGGGGTTCCTGGCGCGGGGGCCGGCAGTGCCGGGTAGCCCGTCTTCTTGTGTTTTGTATGTTTTTTGTTTTTGCGGGATCGCACTTCCCGCGAAGTGTACCTTCCTGGTCTTCTGTCGCTTGGGTGGGATGTCTTCTGTGTGTGTCTCGTCAGCACGTTCCGATGGAACGTCCTTCTCGTGTTGTATGCCTGCCATACCGGTTGCCCGGTCGGCTTCCGGAGTGGCGTACTCTAGCTCGGAGTCGGAGGATTCCGACAGGCCAAGTTCGACAGGTGTTATTTTTGGAGAGTGGCGCGGCTCAGAGTCTGAGTCCGAGCCGTCAGGGCACTGGTCGTACTCTGGCATGTTTTCGATCACTGGCAGGCCAGCTGTCGCTTCTCCTTGTGGCTGGTGATGCTGCTCGCCCGTGGTGGTTTTTTGGGTCGATTTGGACGAGCCTGCGCACGTCAGTCTGGGTCTGTTAGCGGTTTTGGCCATATTTCTCGCGAAAATGAGTTTGGTGTGCTGGAGGGTTGTTTTCGAGTGTTGTACGAACGTGTTTTGGAGCGTATTTTCACCCTGCGGGTACAAAAAACCGTTAGCTTGCGTAGGGTGCGAGTCAGCAATGTGACATGTGGGGTGTGGGCGGGCCGAATCTGTATGTGGCCGTTGTGTCGTCCACCATGGTGCCGTTAGTGTGTTCTCTGTGGTGTCGTTAATGCATCCTGCGAGCACAGTTAGTAACAAAATCGTATTTTTGAAAATTATTTTTGGGTCCGCGGCTCGGACTAGGTGGCACGCTCAGGCGGCTTCGCGAGAAGTGCCCTCCAGCTCAACCCACCCCCTATGCGTGCGCGCAATCCTCCAGCTCTAACCCTCATCCTATGCGCGTGCATCCTCCAGCTCAACCCCTCCTATGCGTGTGCGCACCCTCCCGCCTAACCCACCCCCTATGCATGTGCGCACCCTCCAGCTCAACCCACCCCCTATGCGTGCGCGCCCTCCAGCTCAACCCACCCCCTATGCGCACCCTCCAGCTCAACCTCCACCCTATGTGCGCACCCTCCAGCTCAACCCACTCCCCAGTGCGTGTGCGCGCCCTCGAGCTCAACTCCACCCCGGCGTGTGCGCACCCTCCAGCTCAACCCACCCCCTATGCGTGCGCACCCTCCAGCTCAACCCCCCTCCTATGCGTGTGCGCAATTCTCCAGCTCAACCCACCCCTATGCGTGTGCGCACCCTCCAGCTCAACCCACCCCTATGCGTGTGCGCACCCTCCAGCTCAACCTACCCCTATGCAAAAGTGCACCCTCCAGCTCAACCCACCCCTATGCGTGTGCGCACCCTTCAGCTCAACCCACCCCTACGCAATCACTTACATTTAAGGAAACTCGACGTTAAGGAAATAGCCGCTGTTTCAAATCAACCTCGATGAGAAAAGCTGACTGGATTTTCCGACTTATGAGATGGCCTGAAATAAGGAAAATGACCGCTGGCTGCCTAGCTGGAGAGGCATTTCTTAAACTAAGAAAACTTTGCCGGGAAATTGACAAATATGGTATATTTGATGGGTTTTCATGATTTTTTGCACAAAACTTGTCTTAACCCCTATGGAGCGGTTTGTACCGTATACGGTACAACTACTTCAAACTCTAAGCTTGGATTCATTTCTCAGCCCGATAGCACTTGTCGGAATCGGCCATATAAGCTTTGCACACCCGTTGCAATAGGTATATCTAATGCTCAACAATTTATTCTACACATATACTTAGTATATATATCTCACCCAAGGGCAATTTTGTTGTAGTGAAATCCCCAAAGTTGCTTATTTCTAGGCATGAAATTTGGGTCAAAAGTATCTTGAAGTGTGCAAAATCGAGGTGTAGATGCCATTCATCGACAAGGATTTGTTGGTTCAGTGACCACTATCATATAAAATGACCATGCACCTCATATGGGCAATACGTACTTTCCCAACAGTCGATTTCCCCCCGAAAACACACAATATGGCCTTAAGTATGGAAAACATTTGACAAATGATGTTTTTTAGTGTGTTTTTCACCTTATTGCTCAAATATTTCGATGTATTGGTGCGTTTAACTACAGCCATCATTACCAATTTCAAGGCATTAGTAAAGGCGATTGTTTTATGGTCGAGGGGCGACCTAATACTCGAATAAGCGGTTGTGAGAACTGATTCTTGACACTTTTGGTTCCTGGAAAGCGTGTTTTTTGGCTTGTATATCACCGATATATCGTTGTATATATAATGCGATCATGTATTTTATAGATCAAAATCACTTTATAGGAGTTATGGAACATGTAACGAATCACCCACACTTACCAAGGTACCATATACCGTGAAAACGGCGCATTTGTGAAACTAGTGCTTTTGGCAAAAAATTCCATCCGCTCCATAGGGGTTAAAGGTTTAAGTTCCTGATAGTCTGTTTCAGATATAATATCGTCATCAAAATCTTGCTTTAATTCTTTAAGCTGCGCACGGCTCTCAGGGTCCATTTTCTCGGAAAATGAACACCTTAAGAGAACGGGCTGGCTAGGGAAGGTGTCCACGTGGATGGTTATGGAATTCGCTGGCTGGCTCACGAGATCGCGGTCCACTATCCATAGCGTTCTCTTATGATCTGACGCTATGGGGTACCAACCCGATGGAGAAAGCTGATCAACTGGATTTCTGTTTTCTTACAGGTGCACCACTGTATGCGTGTGCGCGTACTCTCGAGCTCAACCCACCCCAGGTGCGCACCCTCCAGCTCAACCTACCCCCTATGCGTGCGCGCACCCAGCTCAACCCACCCCTATGCGTGTGCGTGCCCTCGAGCTCAACCCACCCCCTATGCGTGTGCGTGCCCCCTGTCACAAACCACGGCTTATCGTGTACCTCAGCCGGATTGTGACACTTGCGACAGTAGTCTCTGTGACGAACGTACTGTATGACACGCGCAGTACGATACGCGCGAGTGGTTACAACAGTGATAGGATACGGAAATACGGATGGGTGTTACACCTTGTTTGGAGATATCGAGAATATGTAGGGCGGCGAAGCAGGGGTGAGACAGACGCTCATTTTTGTTTTGCCTTCGTAACAGTGAGTCCGAAAATAGGAAGTGCTCGCTCAGACCGCGAAAACAGCAATGTGTTATGATATAGCAATTTATGATATATGACATTCTTTTGCTTGTGAAGTTATACATTTTGTGGACTTGTGCTTGTATGATAGCGTCAGAACTGTGATCTTCAGTCTTTTACAAAACAAAAATGGGCTTTATTACAGACATGTCGTCTGTAATTCTGAGAGCGAAACAGCAGTCCTGAAGAACGAGGCTTCTAAAGGGTGAGGCCAGGGACGGATTTATCCGTACTGGTAAGCTTGGAAGAGCTTGAGGGAAGCAGACTGTTGTGACACTCGAGGTTCAGCAGCCATGCAAGACACAGCGACAGCGATTATGGGCGTATCCTGGGCTATCCCGGTGATGCGAAGCACTGGATGGTAAAGCCAGGGACGGATTTATCCGTACTGGTACGCCTGAAGGCGTAGAGCGGAACCGGGGTCTCATTGTTCAATATTGTGACGGCGTTGATGATGTTATTCTGGACTATTCTGGGAGATGGCATCCTGCTGGAGCGAAACACCGGATGGTAAAGCCAGGGACGGATTTATCCATACTGGTACGCCTGAAGGCGTAGAGCGAAACGGGATTGTCAGTGTTTATTATCACGGCAGCGTTCATTGCGGCATTCTGGCTTATTCTGGGAGATAGCATCCTGCTGAAGCACAGCACTGACCAGTGATACTAGGAGTGAAATTAACTGTGCTGGCTATCTGGAAGGAGTGGAGCAAGACAGGGGTCACATTACCCACGAGACTCACCACTTAATTTATGAGCGAGTATGTCCTTGCAGTGACTGCTACTTAGAGCGAAGCATTGAAAGGCGAGACCAGGGACGGATTCATCCGTACTGGTAAGCTTGGAAGTGTGGAGTGAAAAGAGCTTTCACATTGGAACCTTCCCGCTACCGAGAAAATAGCAACGGAGTCGACTACTGATCTCCAGAAGCAGCAAAGAGCCGAAAGACGTACCCAGAGAGCGGTACGGGTGAGCCAGCACTTTTCCGAGCTGGAAGAAGAGGAAGCAGCCGCCGGAGGTCAGCCTGATGAGGTCGTGGGAGGGAGAGTCGTTTGTCGTGTTGTACCGGGAGGTACGAGCAGAGGGGTTGCATGCTACAGAGATCTGGTTGCATGCTGCCGACGAGTGGTTGCATGATACAGATGCCTGGTTGCATGCTGCGTATGCCTGGTTGCATGCCACAGATGTCAGGTTGCATGCTACAGAGGCCAGGTTGCATGCTACAGATGTCAGGTTGCATGCTACAGAGGCCAGGCTGCATGCCACGGAGGCCAGGTTGCATGCTACAGATGTCGGGTTGCATGCGACAGAGGCCAGGTTGCATGCGACAGAGGCCAGGTTGCATGCGACGGATGTCCGGTTGCATGCCACAGAGGCCAGGTTGCATGCGACAGAGGCCAGGTTGCATGCGACAGAGGCCAGGTTGCATGCGACAGATGTCGGGTTGCATGCTACAGAGGCCAGGTTGCATGCGACAGAGGCCAGGTTGCATGCGACAGATGTCGGATTGCATGCGACAGAGGCCAGGTTGCATGCGACAGAGGCCAGGTTGCATGCTACAGATGTCAGGTTGCATGCTACATACGCCAGGCTGCATGCCACGGAGGCCAGGTTGCATGCTACAGATGTCTGGTTGCATGCCACAGAGGCCAGGTTGCATGCGACAGAGACCAGGTTGCATGCTACATATGCCAGGTTGCATGCTGGTGACGGGTGGTTGCATGCTGCAAGGGCCTTGTTGCATGCCGGTCACAGCTGTATGAAGAAATAATTGATGACAAGGCAGATTTCAGGAGAAGATCTGCAATGACAATAATTATATTGAGGATCTGGTGGATTCCAGAAAAAGATCTGCAATGGCAATATCGTGATCTGTCTGATGATTGGTGGAGGAGTACCAGAATCAGGCATATATGTGCACATGATTGGTCGATGGCAGATGTCAATACAGGAATCCTGCTAGTGATTGTTAGAGAGCAACATGTTGAAAGGGAAGCTTGGAAAAGTGGACCTCAGTTAGTGTTGATCAAGAGAATGAATTAAGGACAAGTTTTACATGTTAGTATTAGGCTGTATGCCAAGACTGAACATAAGGATATAGATGTATTAGGTTTGAGACCAGACATTATATCGGAAAAGTGATTGTAATTCTAGGCTAGAGGCCAGAGTTTGTCATGCAATAAAACAGTGGAATATAAGACTGTGAAGTTAATATTACACACCAAAAACAGCAGAAAATATAAAAAGAAAGAAAGAAAGAAAAATAAGGAAGAAAATAAAGAAAAGAAATATGTTTAAGTTATCAGGAGTGTGCCTGGTACAAATTGGTTCTCAGATGATGGGAACGTTCTATGGACCTGTGGGATCTGCGAGTTACATGATGTTGGAGATGGCGACTTTTGTGTTTGCGTTTTGCGCTGCTTCAGGTTGCGTTTGGCGGCTCAAAATACGCGCGGTACGTGCGTTATAAACACCGAAAAGTTTCGCTATGGGACCTTCTTTGTGGAAGATTTGGTTGAGGATCTTCTGTGGAAACTTAAGATGCGGCTGCAAGATGACTTGGGCGGCATTTCGTTTTTGAGTTTTGAGCTGTCTCTGCTTGCGTTCGGCGGCTCAAATTGCGCGCGTTACGTGCACTAAAAACACGGAAAAGTTTCGCTACGAGATCTTCTTTGTGGTGGATTTGATTGGGATCTGCGTCGGATTGCTTTTTCTTGAGGCTCTGGGCGAGATTTATGACTTGATCTTAAGAATGTTGAAGGCAGGTCCACTCCGACGGCTGTAGAGCTGGCAAGATATGCGCTTGGACGTCTTTAGTGGACCCGCGTTGCCGCTTTTTGCTGGGTGTTTGCCGGATGTCGCGGATGCTAAGATTTGTTGCTGATTCCTTAAGTGTGGGCTTAAGTATGGGGGGGGGAAGTGCAAGCTTCCTTCTGAGACATAAATAAGCAAGACCGCTGGGGACTATGATAAAACTTTGCGGAATAGCACAAATAGCCAAAAACTTTCAGTTTTTAAGCATCCTAGAAGAGATTAGAGTCAGATGAGCCAGATCTTGTATTCTCACCATACTTAAGGCTATTTTTGGCAGCTGGTACCTTCTACCTTCTGGAGGGAAGTTCCTCATACCTTCTGGCTAAGTTCTCTACAGCTTTTGGCAGTATTTTGGCTCTACTGGACTGGTATTCTTGGAATTAATTTCTGGAAACGCCATACGACCATATTTGACACTGTCATAGTTGTCATATTGTCATAACTGTCATACGGTTGACCGACAGTTGACTTTTGATGCTTTCGTCTGGACCATACCTTCGCCCCCTTCCACCACCGCTATGGATCCTTCCGCCACCACCTTCCCTTTGACCCCCTCAGACCTTACACCAACCGCTTCCACCGCGCCTGGACCTTCGGGCCTTTCCACCGCTTCCACCGTGCCACTGACCCCCTCAGACCCCTCTCCACCAACCGCTTCCATCGCAGGGGTCAGTGCTGGCCAAGTTGTTGACATGTACCAACATGTCCCGGACGTGGCTCAGTTTCCCTTCGGCATGCCCTTAAGCGCGCCCGCTAGCATGCAACCTGGCATGCAACCTGGCATGCAACCTGGCATGCAACATATGCCAGGTGGCATGCAACCCAGCATGCCTCAGAGCCATTTTGTGCACGCCCCCTCTCAAGCTTTACCTTTTATGTTTCATCAACAAGAGGTCGGTTGGAGCGGCATGCAACAACATGCAACGGGCGTGCAGCCGCATGCAACCCGCATGCAACCGCATGCAACCCGCATGCAACCGCATGCAACCAGCATGCAACCGCATGCAACCAGCATGCAACCGCATGCAACCAGCATGCAACCGCATGCAACCGGCATGCTCCAATATGCTCCAGACATGCCATATCCCTACAAATTATTGCCCCATTCATCCGTGTGGATTTGCATATGGACAGCGTATGGACATCGCAAGGACCCATATGGACAACCGTATTGATGCATATGTAAGAACCATACGGACGACGCGTAATTGTGGTGTCCATATGAAAATGTCCCATGGACACCGTAAGGATTTCGTAAGGACACCGTATGGACGGCCGTATGGACACCGTATAGACAGAACACATGTCCACATGGTGTCCATACGCATGGACAGAGGCACTATCCAACCGCACGACAGCGCAGGGACACCGTATGGAAACCCGTATGGATAGCATATGGACGTCGTAACCGGACGTGCGGACAACGTATGGACTACCGTAAGGACAGCGTATGGATAGCGTATGAACATCACAGTCGCACGTGCGGACACCGTATGTAATGCCGCAAGGACGGCATATGGACGGCGCATGGACATCGTAAACGTGCGTGCGGACGGCATATGGACTCCCATAAGGACAGCGTATGGACGTCTCATGGACATCGTAACCGGACGTGCGGACAACGTATGGACCACCGTAAGGACAGCGTATGGATAGCGCATGGACCTCATAATCGCACGTGCGGACACCGTATGTAATCCCGTAAGGACGGCATATGGACGACGCATGGACATCGTAAACGTGCGTGCGGACGGTATATGGACTCCCATATGGACGACGTATGGAGGACGCATGGACATCATAATCGCACGTACGGACATCGTATGGACCACCGTAAGGACAGCGTATGGATAGCGCATGGACATTATAATCGCACGTGCGGACACCGTATGTAAATCCGTAAGGATAGCATATGGACGACGCATGGACATCGTAAACGTGCGTGCGGATGGCATATGTACTCCCATATGGACAACGTATGGACGACGCATGTACATCATAATCACACGTACGGACACCGTGTGGACTACCATATGGACATCGTAAACGTGCGTGCGGACGGCATATGGACACCCATAAGAACGGTCAATAATAGATCGTCCACACGCATGGACATCGGTGTCCGTACGTGTGGATAGCTTGTGTTTATAGATATCAATGCGTATGGACGATGCAGTCCACGCGTACGGACATCGGTGTCCGTGCGCGTGGATAGCTTGTGATACACAAAATATTTACAAGGTACAGGGATACACAAAATATTTACAAAATGTTTACAAAATGTTTTCTAGCCTAGCTTCTCGGCTTCTTTGCTGGCTTTTCACCTTCTTCCTTTTTTCTGTCAACTTTTCTCTTTGGAATTTGGAATTTGGAATTGGGAGCGGAACCGCCCTTAACCTTCTCATCCTTCTTCCCATCCTTCTTGTCCTCCTCATCCTCCTCAGAGTTGGTTTGCTCCTCGTCCTCGTCCTTCTTGTCGACGCCCTCGCCCCTCTCCTCATCCTCCACAGTCTCTCCGTCATTAGCAGCGGCGGGATCCTCGACAGCCTCAACAACAGCATCATTAGCATCACCATCGGCCGCGTTCTCCTCTTCAACTTCCGATTCTTGTGCATCTTGCTTCTGACACCCCCGCACGTCCTGGAACCAGTGACGGCTCGTTCCTCTCGTATGGAACTGCAAGTGAATGCAACCTAAGTAAGTGCATTAAGAGCAACGACAACAATTGACAAGCTAAATGCCACTAGAACAATACAAGCAAACACACCGTGACGGGGGGGTATCCACGGTCCCGTTCCGATACCTCAGCAGGCTCCAACTTCAGGCCGGCCAGTTTTCTCGCTGTCAGCCTCTCGGGATACAGCTTCTCCGTGTTGGCGTGCCTCAAGTAGGCCTTGTGTATCCTGCGTACATAAACCACTTGTTAGACGGCGTCCTTACGTATGTACACCGTCTTCCACCCGTATGGACGGCACAATAAATGGTGTCCACGCGTATGGACAGCAAAACAACACCACGCACACATGTACACATGGACGTTCGCGTAAGTGCAAAAGGTAAAAATGTGAACGTTGCAGGGGAAGGCAGGGAGGGAGGGAGGACTTGCCAGATAACATTTTTTCTTACTATAACTGACTGGAGGTTGTGCTCCAGCATCTCCATCGTTTTATTAGCCGTCCCGGTGCGGAGTTGCTCGGCACTCACGAGCTCGTCCACCATCGACATGTGGTGGGAAAGAATCCGCTCCACGGGGTAAACCTCCCCCTTATCTGGGAGGTGAACGACGAATTCAACGTACAGCTCGTAGGTATCTTTGGGCAAAATCATTGGTTTCTCGTTCAATGAATTTCCCGGCCCGATGGCGGTGACGGTAGCCCGACCAATGACAAGGTTCGGGAGGCCAGATTTGGTGGCCTTTCCGGTGTCGTAACCGGTACCGATACGACCCACGTCCGCCTGGGGGGTGGCGAAGACGTCCACCTGGTCCCCTACGGCCAAGGGGCCCCCGAGGTTGGGGGAGTGCTTCTCTGCCTGCGGGACCGGCTCTTCGGGGACCGTCTGTTGAGGCGCTTCCACCTGGACACCGTGCGGACGACGTGTGGACTAAGTCGTTCGTACGGGCGACACACGCGTGGAAACATATAAGAAAAACAGTGAAGAACTGGCGCTCACTGGCCAAAACGTACACCCCTGTGGACAACGTGCAAACTACGTGGTTCATAAGGGTGGAAACAATCAAGCGGCACAAGTTGAAAACAGGTTCACATAACCACGAGCTTGGACACCGTTGCACAACGTGTGGACACCGGCGCTCACAGGCGGAAGAGCACAAAAGTTACCTTTACTTCCGGTTTCTTTTCAGGGGCTTCAGGGGCTTTGGCACCAAGCGCTGTGAAGATCTCAAAGTGCTTCCCTTCAGTGAGTGGCTTGCCAGCAACA
This sequence comes from Cymbomonas tetramitiformis, assembly GCA_001247695.2. Classification (NCBI taxonomy): domain Eukaryota; kingdom Viridiplantae; phylum Chlorophyta; class Pyramimonadophyceae; order Pyramimonadales; family Pyramimonadaceae; genus Cymbomonas; species Cymbomonas tetramitiformis. Next base: position 19,212 of record LGRX02000110.1, read on the forward strand.
ATTGCCAGAGCCACCTGCAGGCACGCCTCTGTCTCCTCCGGGTCCGGCGCATCCCTGTGCCCGTATACCTTGTACCCGGCCGCTGGACCCTTGTACCGGATGTGAAAACCGTCGGGGAAGTCCTGGGTGACCTTCCACTTCCAGCGACCGGGCCCCTCCGAGTTATTTTTCAAATAACTCAACCGGTTGGTGACGTATGTTTTCACCATCCGCAAGGGCACCTGCGGGTGGCGGGACTGGATATGCTTGGCGATTTTGGTGTGCTTGGCCGCCCCAATGACGGCGACCGTCCCAGGGGGTATCGGGCCTTTTTCCTGCCAGTCGTCGATGACCTCCCGGGCGTCTTCCTTCATGTCATTTAAGACTTGGGCGCCCGGGTCCACCACCAACCGCGCTGTATTTGCGGCCTGCGCAGCCTCTGCAGGTTGCGCTGCACCCCCTGCCCCGGCAGCCCCTGTAAACAGCAGCATTTGCTGCTGCATGCTTTGCATCTGCTGAAACATCTGCTGCATGGTGGTGTTTGACGCGGCCGCCTCCACCAAGCTGGTTTGGCGACGCTGGTTTGGCGAGGGAGTGGGGGCGGTGGGTGGTGATTTCGGGATCTGTGCGCGTTGTCTACTGGGCTGAACTCGTCTGGCCATGTTGGGAACTTACGAAACAAAATTTGCGAGGAGGTTCGTTTGCTGGAGGACTGTGGGCGTTTGTGGGCGTTTTGGCGGCGATGGGATGAAAACGGTACTCACGGGCGTGGACAGCGCTGACTTCGTGGCGTTCATCCGTACAGTACGGGCATGAACGTATGGACGTTTGACCGTTGAGCTGGTGCATGAGACAGCATCTTTTGAAAATGCATGTCTCAATTTCTTTTTTCTCTTTCAAATTGGTATCAGAGTCCTCTATGTAGGGAAACGCGGTTTTATGAATATAATTTTTGCCGTGCGGCGGTTTTCATCATCGTGGGTGCATGGCCGAGTGGTCAAATGTTGGTAAGCCGAACGCGTTCTCGCGAGGGTGAGGGGTTCGAATCCCCTTGGAGGCATTGGCATCCACGATACCCCTTGTGTTCTAGCGATAAGAGGCGATTGCCGCCAAGGACGCCGCTAGTGCACAAGGGGTGTCGTGGGTGCCAACCCACGCCTCCATGCCATTTTCAGTTTCTGTAACTCATGGAGACCGTCCGATTAAGACGGGGGGTTCATCTGGGCCGTCGATTGCACTGTCCGCTGGGAAACAATCCCACTGAGTGCCTGTTCTGGGGTAAATCGCAAGCAGCGAGAGGGCGCCTAACCCCCCTCTCACTTTGTTTTTTTTTTTGTCCCCACGCTCCGATTTTAGCCCTCCATCGACCTTTTTTAGGGGTGTTTTGTTTTTTGCCATTTTTTCGCTAAGTATTTCTACCCAAATGTCCACACGTGTGGTAAAGTGTGCTGTCCGTACGTTGTCCATACGGTTTTTATGTTTTTAGTTTCCGTGAGGTCAGCTTTTTTTTGCGTCCGTGCGTGTAAAAAAACCGTCCATGGGACATGAATCATACGGACAGTCAAGGCTAACTCGAATGGACAGCGTATGGACTGCTAACTGACGTTTCCACGCGTGTGGACAGTTTTCAACAAAAAAACGTACAAACACTATAGAGTCGTACGAAAACACGTAATTCACCGTGTGCTTTTGCTATCCATCCATGCGGACTGCTCAAAATGTGTGGTTATTTCCAACCACATGGACAGACCGTCCATGGGACATGCAGACGTACGAAAAATGTGCCATTTCATACGAAATTCGTACAAAACCCACATGGACAGCTAACTGACGTTTCCACGCGTGTGGACAACCGATCTCATGGAACCGTATGGACTAGAATGCTTGCGGCATCCACACGGACAACACATAGCGTCCATCCATAATCTAACGTGTGGACGACGAGTTTACAACCTTGACGTAAGTGTTGGTGCATGCGCGCAGATGTGACATGGAACGTATGAACATCGTTGTCCATACGCTGGAAACCTAAGCCGGGCGTACGGACACCGTACGGACGACGCACGGACGACCAAATATGCCATTTTGTCCCTGCGTTGAATGCAATGGTGAAAGGTGGTTATCCAGTAAGCAAACTCTCCGGCACGTGCGTGCCAATGGACTTCATGGTGATCGATCGCCGTCACCAGAGCGACAACAAGATGAGGAGGAGACACAAGAACGCAGTGATGAGGAGGAATTCCCAGAAGATGTTGCCATCCACGAGGCAGCAAATGCGACGATCGAAAAAATCAATCGGCTCTTCTTGGGACCTCAAGAGGACCCAAGCGCAGAGGTAGGTCCTCCTTATCAGCTAAGTCAGCAATTCAGCATTCATCACATTCATGTGTTCTTTGAGGATGTGTGTGTGTGTGTGTGTGTGTGTGTGAGCAGGAAAGTGTAGAAAACGTCCAAGCGTCCGCTAACGTCGTGGCGAACAATTTCGTGTTGGATCTTCTCGTCTCCCACAACCACCACAACAGCTCGCAGGCCTACTTCGATGCGATTCTGAACATTCTGCGTGTTCACTACATCGACAATGTAGCCGATAGTGCACATACTCTTATCGCAGAGGTTCCATCTACATATGCACAAGTGATGCAGAAGTGGAAGGAGATGTTCAAGGGATACAACGAAGTGGACGTTTGCCCCGAGTGCTCCGAATTCTTTCAGGACGAGCACGCCAACTGCGACAAGTGTCCGAAATGCCTGGAACCGAGATACGAGGACGGAAAGACGGTGAACGGGGTATACATTCCAGGTCGAGCTCGCTGTATTTTTCGATGGTGGCCGCTCGAAACGCTGTTCACCGTATTCTTCCTGACGCCGGAGTTAGCCATGCTAGCGCGTACGTGGTGGAAAGAAGGCATGTTGGACAAAGACCCCCGAGCGGAAATACATGGTATACTCGGTGAGTTTACTCCGAAATTTCAATCCATGACTGTGTACACCGCATGGACGTAAGGGCAGTACGTCGTCCGTAGGTACGATTGGCATCGTCCGCCCGTGTGGACAAAGCAAGTGCGGAATTCGTATGTCGTATTTCCCACTGCTCGTGCAAGCTCGTCCATGTAGGTGAACACCATATGGATGGTATGCACGTACGCCGTCCGTACGCACGGACAATGTTACCCACCCATGTGAACAGTTTAATTGCGGAAATCTTAGGTCTCATTTCCCAGAGCTCGTGTAAACCTGTCCATGACTGTGAACGCCGCATGGACAGTACGTTCATTCGTTGTCCATACGTGTGTAAGTAGTTATCCACCCGTGTGGACAGTGCGTGTAAGGAATTCTTATGTATCGTTTCCCAATGCTCGTGCAGACTCGCCAGGATTTCTCAACTTCGTTCGCAACAAGTGGGACATATTTAAAGACCCGAGGAACATTGCCATTATGGCGTGTGCAGATGGCGTCCAATCCTTCAACGACGGCATTCGCACGGTGACTCCGCTGTGTTTTACGATTGTCAACTTCCCGGGAGAAATTCGCTGCAAACGAGAATACGTGATGACTTGGGGAATCTGGGATGGAAAACCGAAAGTCAGCAGCAAGTTCTACGACATGTTCACCTTGGAGGTTAACAGACTGACTAACGGCGTACGCATGTTCGATGTGATTACCAACACGGTTTTCACGTTCAAGCTCGTGCTGTACAAAATGCTCGAAGATTACATTGGCTTGAGCGACGCGGCGAGACGATTCGGAGCTAATCCGTACTACGCTTGCCTGAAATGCTGGATCCGGGGTACCGAGAAATCTACAACTGGTCTAACGAAAATCATATATTCCTCACTACACCAAGGACTGCAACCAGGTAAACGCATGACCCCGTCGCTTGTCCCCTTTCCTTCTTCGGCCGTACGTACGGAGTATGTGTGCCCACCGTGTGGACACCCCACGGACAGCTCGTGGATTTTAGCTTAAATTATGTGTTAAAGAACACCCTGTCCGGGCTTGTGGATACCGGCGTCCGCACGCGTGGACGCCTGGATTCCGATGTGTTCCGTACGCGTGATTCACCGTCTAAGCGTGTCGTGTTGATTTTCGCCGTCATTGAGCAGGTGAACCAATCCCTTTTCGCACCAACAGCGAAGTCCGTGAAACCCAACAGCTCCACGCCAAGATGATCAGAGAGGGACGAGTGCCTAAACAAATCGTCGAGGAATTCATGAAGCAGAGCGGGGTTAAGGAACCATGCCCGATGTCAATCATTCCTGATTTTGACGTTGTACGGGACTACCTTCTCGACCTGATGCACATCTTGTACAACCTGATTCACGGCGTCCACTGCGTGATTTTTGGTGATGGTTGGGGACCGAACACACGCAACTATGCGCGGAAGATGAAGGTCCATCGATCGTGGGTTATCGCACCCCCACCCAGAAATGTAAACGATCGAAGATCTGCTGCGAAGCGACTGGCAGGTAAGCTTGTAGGTCGTTTGCGAGTTTCTGCTGTTCCACACGGGTGAACACCGTGTTGCCGCCGGACGGACGGCGCATGTAACCGTACGGACGACGTATGGACCATCCACTGTATGCCTAACAATGTAAAGTCTTTGCAGACAAACCATCACCGTGGGGACTGTCACCGATCGCAAAGACCGGTGCAATCAAGTGGGTACGAGGTCTGAAGCTCGCGACAAATATGGGACCTCTAGCTAAGAAACTTCTGCAGGAAAAGTACAAGAACCCGAAAAAGGTGCGGAAGATGAAGGCCGCGGAGCTGGTGGTATCCCTCACTTCTGGGATACTGGGCGTTATTGCATCCTGGCAAAATGCTGACGGGCAAGTTCTCCGACCACAATACGCGAGGTTCGTTGGTGAATTTTCGGTGGTGGTTCGAGAATTAACCGCCCCCTCAATTCTTCCAGAGGTACGTTAAGCCTAATCAACCCGTGAGCTTCCGTGTGGATGTTCTCGGACACCGTACGGACGCCGCACGGACGGCGTATGAAGCCGTTGTCCATCCGGTTGTTCCTCCACCATTCACACCTGGCATGTCCCGGTTCGAGATTAAGGTTGCCTCTCATTATTTTGCCTTTCAGGAAATGAACAAGCTGCAGAGCCGAGTCATGCAGTTGAGAGATGAGATGGAGCGGAACAACTCCCCTGAGGCGTTGGTGATTATGTCGCATCTTCTCGTGCACATTGTCGACCAGCTGAAGGACAACGGCCCTGCACGGGAAATCTGGATGTATGTCTTCGAAGACTATTTCGGGTTGTTGAAGCTGTCCATCAAGACCCGCTCACAACCCGTCGCCAGCATGATGAAAGGACTGGAGTTGCGGCGAACGGTTTCCATGGTTGCTGGCATCAAGCGAATGCATCGAAGTGTTCGAGCTCCCCAGTATCGACCTCCTGCAAAGCAGAACATCTTTACAACGAAATCAAGCGCTGTTCGGCCAACCGCTGGTGAGCACATCCCTAAGTATCATGTGTGCCATGCATGTTAGTCTTTCCATGCGTGTGGATGCTTTTTAAGTACGTGTGCACGTAGTCGTTCACACGTGTGGCCAGCGATCCATACGCACGGACTTTACTATTGTCCGTTTGGTCAATACCACCTGTCCAAGCGCGTGGACGAAGAGCCCACCGTGCGGACGACGTCGTCCACATGTGTGGAATACCTATCCGTACGTACGGATGGGTTTTCACTATTGTCCGTTTTTTTTTCTCTTCAGTCTTCTTATGAGACAACTAATTCGCTTGCGCGGCGTCAATCGCAACAGATGACAGAGAAAAGATTCAAGTCTACCTTCGTACCGAGTTCCCCGAGTACGACACTCTGTGCAAAAAGTTCGACGACACACTCGACTCATTCAACAGGTACCAACTTATGTGCATGTCTGTAAATTGTGCGAACGCCACGTGGACGGCGTACGGACGGCGTACGGCCACCGTATGGCAACGTACGGAACATTGAGTCCACCCGTGTGTACTTGCGAATGCAGGAACGTTCGACAACGGAATCGTCGCAACCGACGGGCGGGTCGTCGAAGGCCGATGACGAATGACGTGGTTCCGGTGTTTCTACAACCAGACACGTGGAGAAGGTGCCCAAGAACTTTGCAGATTCAGCCTTTCACCGAGGAGGAGCAGACCTTCGCCTTGGCCGGGATCGCCCCGTGGACGGAGTATCCTAGCATCAAGATTGGGCGTGAAGATTTTCGAGTGCACGACAGCGACATTGGTTTGAAGAGTTGTCAACGGTATTTCAAGAGCATCTTTCGAAGTCCGGGAGTGCCAACTCCAGCTCAACTTCTTACAGGCGAGATACCGGACGATGACGTTGAAGATAGGTATGGGGAAATCATGAAGATCGTCAAGCTTGATCTTCCCGGTCACGAGATCTTTCTGTTGAAGGCCCGTTGGTACCCAAAGGCGGCTGCGCTTGCGGACGATATCAGCAAGAACATTTACCTGCGCAAAGACATGCCATGGGACGTGTCTCGGCCATTCGTTCGCGCAAACAGCATTGAGAATCAAGTGGTAATTCAGGATGTTCCTTTCATGCCGGCTTGGCTTGCCCGGTACAAAGGAAATGTTGTCCCTTTGACCATTCGACGACGAACTGATTGCTTGCAAGTTGTGTTGGATCGCAAGGCGGATTTCTTCCGTGAAATCGATGATAACAGTAGTAGCGAGGATGACCGTAGTAGTTCATCTGATTCAGATGATTGCGGATGATACACGATGTATTATATATGCAAATAAACCGTATGTGCGCGGACACCTGTATTCACACGCATGATTCCGCTAATCCATACGGGTAAACCCTTATCCACACGCGCGGATGTATGTGTCCACACGCGTGTTTCAACAAACTCCAATTTTGACGTCCATACGTATGGATTGGCGAATTCCGATCGTCCATACGTCTGTCCACACGTCGTCCGTACGCATGAGTTCGTTCGTTGACACGCCCCCGTGGTGCCCATATATGGCTGATGAAGGGGCAAGCAACGCTCGGGCACACCCAGGCCCGGGTGCAATGGCTGTCCACACGTGCGGACAAGCGCAAACGAGTGGCACGGCACGGGCCTCACACTGTCCATACGCCCGTCCACACGTCGTTCGTACGCGTCGGTACGACCCAGGGACACGCCCCCATGGTGTCCATGTGGCTGATGAAGGGGAAGGAAATGCTTGGGTACACCCAGGCCTGGGTGCAATGGGTGTCCACACGTGCGGACACGCGCAAACGAGTGGCACGGCACGGGCCTCACACTGTCCATACGCCCGTCCACACGTCGTCCGTACGCGTCGGTACGACCCAGGGACACGCCCCCATGGTGTCCATGTGGCTGATGAAGGGGAAGGAAATGCTTGGGTACACCCAGGCCCGGGTGCAATGGCTGTCCACACGTGCGGACAAGCGCAAACGAGTGGCACGGCACGGGCCTCACACTGTCCATACGCCCGTCCACACGTCGTCCGTACGCGTCGGTACGGTCCAGGGACACGTCCCCATGGTGTCCATGTGGCTGATGAAGGGGAAGGAAATGCTCGGGTACACCCAGGCCTGGGTGCAATGGGTGTCCACACGTGCGGACAAGCGCAAAAGAGTGGCACGGCACGGGCCTCACACTGTCCATACGCCCGTCCACACGTCGTCCGTACGCATCAGTACGTCCAGGGACACGTCCACATGGTGTCCACATGGCTGAGGAGGGGGCAAGCAGTGCTCGGGTACACCCAGGCCCGGGTGCAATGGCTGTCCACACGTGCGGACAAGCGCAAAAGAGTGGCACGGCACGGGCCTCACACTGTCCATACGCCCGTCCACACGTCGTCCGTACGCGTGGGTACGGTCCAGGGACACGTCCCCATGGTGTCCATATGGCCGAGGAGGGGTAGAAGCGGCATTTCTCGCAGTCCGCACGTGTGGACAACATTTTCCAGTGGTTCATGCGTATGGACGGCACCTATCCATACGGTCGGAGCGTCCACACGCGTAATAAAATCAGGTAAACTAGCATACGTCGTCCACACGGATGCGCACGTACGGACGACGTATGGATTTATCGTATGGACACCGTATGAACATCACTTTTACAAATTAGACAATTTCACACGTGTGGATTTAGCAAAAAAAGCGTCCATAGAGTGTCCGTACGCTGTCCACGCGTCGGACGGACGGTTTTCCACGCGTGTAAAAAGGCCAATAATTTGTAGGGTATGCCCCCAGTAGGCTGTCTCAGCCTTTGGGAATGGCTCTCCACTATGCCACAGGCTCGCCAACCCATGCCCCAGGCGTGTTGACACATGCCCCATACACGCCCGCGCCGATGTCGACCACCTACGGGGATCCATGGACACTACCCGCTTATTTTTCACCGCCTCCACCTCCGGTATATGGAGCTGACCCTGCGTCGGAGGCACGAGCTAGAGAATGGTGGGCAGCGCGAGAGCGCATGGCGGCTGCGGAGCGGGCGGTGGCGACTGATATGAGGGTGGTCCCCCAACGACTGTATCCGACACCGCCGATGGAACCGACTCCCCACATCGACACTTCTCCTGACGAGGGTGTGGTAAACCACCAGCCGCATCATCGTCGCCGTGCTTCGGGTCCGGAGACTCTTGGGAGAACCTTGCCAATACACACGGAGCCTCAAGACGTGGTGACAGAGGACCTCTCTCAAGCTCACGCGTCTCAACCTGGGAGCACTACATCCGGCTCCGGCTATGAGTCTGCAGCGGGTACTCAGCATAGTCGCAGACGACGAGAACGGCGTCTCAAGTTGGAGAAGCATCGGAGGAAGGAGCTGACGGACCAGGAGGTGTTGCAGCGGGTGGTGCGCGCTGAGACCGCTCGTTTCCTTGCGGAGACCGAGGCGGGGAGTTTGCGCGATCGGATGGCTCAGCTGGAGGCTGCTACAGCGGAGGGCGAGGTGGCCGAGGAACGGCGCCTGGCAAGAAGACGCCGGGCAAGCCTGGACACCCCTGTGGTGTTCGGGTCTGGTGAGGGCCAGCCGCAGCATGCAGCGGGAGCGGCTGAGCATGCAGCCCGCCCGGCTGAGCATGCAACACGCCTCGCCCAGCATGCAACTCGACCGGCTGAGCATGCAACGGACCCGTCTCCGCATGCAACACGCCTCGACCCGCATGCAACACGCCCAGCTGAGCATGCAACGGACCCGTCTCCGCATGCAACACGCCTCGACCCGCATGCAACACGCCTGGCTCCGCATGCAACACACCTGGCTCCGCATGCGACACGCCTAGCTCCGCATGCGACCAGTGGGTTCCAGCATGCAACCGGCGCCTCCCAGCATGCAACCAGCGGGGGACAGCTAGCCTTGGGCTGGAAGGATGGGAAGTCGCTCGTCGCCGATGAAGAATCGCAAAGCCGGAGTAGCGACTATAAGGACACGGAGGACGACCCTGGTGACGACCCTGGAGATGACCCTGATGGTGACCCGGCTGGGGGGGCGGGACCGTCGACGTCAACTACACGGCTGTTAGTGGTCACTCCCCAAGGGGATTCCTTGTGGGTGCCCCCGAGTGAATTGGCTACTACAGCGACGTTACCCGAGATCACCTCCTCGCGCTATGGTCTGTCGGCAGCCCTGAAGATCTGTGACAACCTTGGGCTGAGTCCTACTCGATACATTCTGAGCGGGGCCGGCGGTACCTCTTTCCCCGAGATACGTCCGCTGCACACCACCGAGACCTCCACCTACGCTCTCTTGGTGGACCGCTTGGTGGCAGAGGAGTCTATTCGAGGCACGAGGCGACCCAGAATTCCGTCACAATGGTACCAATGCCCGAGACGACCGGTGGTGGACGCCTTCACGGAGTCGGAGGCGGAGACCTACGAGCTGGATGGGCTACAAGCCTGGGGGGAGGTATGTGCTGCTCCATGGTACTTGGCTGCATCGTTTGGGCCGCCTCCTACGATGTCCCAACCCCCGTTGCAGACTGACCCCTCCACCTTCCCAGCTCCTTCACATCGACTCTCAGCCGATGCCGCGACCTTCACCCCGACGGTGACTCATACGGCAGTGACGGGACCACCGGCTGGGGTTGCACGAGCTCCGGAAGACCCGACGGCCATGTTCACCCCTGACGACCGCTCTTACCAGACCGCGATCAAGAACGAGAGCTCGCTCTTGAGGGGCATCTACAAGTTGGTGGAGGACCTCCCGGAGTTCCCCGGCGATCACTACACGAAGGGCCGGGCCATGGATGACCTTGAGGAGTTCTCTGTGGCGGTGAATGCGCTTCTGGAGCACATGACGGTGATTGCGGCGCTCACTACTCCCAGCTTTCGGCGTGAGGCGCAAGGACGCAACCAGCTCAGCGTCTCCACCTTGCTATGGATGGTCAAGACTGCCAAGTTGGCCAAGGCCCAGAAGCTGTACGTCGAGGAGATGGCGCCAGGAGGCAGCGAAGGAGAGGCTTGAAAGGCGAGGTACGCAACGGTGCCACGGTTCATGGGCGACCTTGCCTTGTCGGTGGACATCACCACGGACGCCCTGAAGCGGCTGAAGTCGGAGCTACTCTCAACGAGGCAGCGATCGGAGGAGAAGACCGGTGCCTTCTACACCCGCATCACCACCCGAACCGCGACTGTCAACTTTGTGGCGGACGTAGTACGGGGTTGCGGCAAGGTTACCAAACTGGAACTTCTCGAGCTCTTTTGGGGTGGACTACGACACAGCGTTCAAGTGGGTTCCAAGCTGGCGGATCTGGGGCTGGACACCAGTCACCCGGAGCAGTGGGCAGATGAACAACGTCGACTCGGACGGTCCGACACCTCCACCATCTTGAAGGTTCGTTCCGTGGCCACGGAAATTGAGACAGCTAAGGAGATGGAGGACGCGGTTCTCCACGACACCATCGCCCGTAAGGTGGCGTTGGAGATGGGACACCGACAGCGGCAAGTCCCACCACGCAGCACCCCGACTGGTCGGTCTAGGTGGCCCCCGAGGAGGCCTGCGTTGGCGGCACTCACGTGGGAGCCGGGGACTGCCGGGGGCGACTCGGCAACAGCGGCCCCGGTGACCGTAAGCACGGCGGCGACCCAAGGATCCCGACCGGCACCTGCGGTGAGGGAGCGGCCCTGTTTTGCATGTGGCAGTCTCGAGCACTTGGTGGCCAATTGCACAGACGAACAGAAGTTGGCAATCTGGAAGGCCAACGCCCCGGCACGGTTGGCGCGAAGGCCAGGACAAGTGGCGGCTTGCGTGGAGGTCATTGAGGAGAGAGTCGAGGAGGATTCCCTCAACCCCGAAGAGTTTGAAACGATGGAGGAGATCCTCGCTCTGGCGGATGCTGACGTGGACCTCTATGGGGATCTGTGTGCCCTGTGTGACATCACGAGCACCGAGGATCCAGCTTTTCGGAGTGGGGAGCCGACAGGGGCTCCCGGGCAAGAGGAGTAAATCTCCATCGACCCCGTGGACAGAGGCAGCCCTATGCCAATGTGACAGCCCGTCCTTCATGGCCCTCGCGGACGTCACGTGACGAGGCCACCGCCTGTACCCCGACAAAACCCGTCTCACTGCGAGCGCTGCATGCCCCAGTGAGCACAGAGGCTTCATCAGACTCGCCCCATGGCGTGGCCGCACGGCCCCCCTCCACCGTCAGCCCGAGGCCCCGTTCATCACGGATTGCCTTCAGTGGCCGAGAGCGCGCACGGCGCGCAACCCTCTTGAGCAGGCGACCCCTTTCAGTGGAGGATCCCCCCCCTGCTCGGGGATCATTGATTCCGCCGATAACCCCACCGACAGCACATCCTTGTTGGGAGACTTACTGTGCCGAACATGGTGTCCCAATTGACCGCGGTAATGTTGATGGACCTCCCCCACGTATCCGAGCTCATCACGCGGCACCAACAGTTCAGCCCAGCGACTACAAGGATCTGCACCTAGCTGCACCGGGGGCCTCCGAGGTGTACCAGAGATCCAGAGTTCCCTGGCGGATCAGCGTAGGCGGTTGACATCGTGGAGCTGGAGGAGTCCGGCCGGGGCTACTTCTGAAAGTGTCCTACTACGACAACTACGCATGACCCTCAAGAAGAAGTCCCCGGCAGAGGCACACAAGATGGCTGAGCGCAGTCGTCGCCATGCTACACGACGTCCCGCGACTACACCCTTCAGTCGACGCCAATGGAAGTACGAGTTGGACGAGCTTATACTTGCCCGCTTGCGTGGTCGCATGGGCGGCACATTGGGCTTGGCCTGGGCAGAGTTGAGCCCACGCGAGCAGCGTCGGGCTGTGGAGCAAGAATATGGGCCGAAGACGAATGTACCTCAAGAAGGCCGACCTTGGGAGACGACTGGGCTCCGTCGCCTTCGACGGCGTCAAGCGTCGGCGGCGATATCAATACAGCAAGCCTATCGCTTGTGGCGACGTCGGCGGACACAACGAGCGCATAGCTCATAGAATGGGTGAATGGGTGAATGGGCGAATGGGTAAATGGGTAATTCACCAAGTGAAAATACAAAACGGTCCTCAAAATATTTTCACGTGAAAATACAACGACGCGTCCCTCTTCCGGAATATCCCCGCACCCCCCTCCCCGACAAGTGAAATTCCACAACGGGCCCCGGAAATACTGAAAATACACTTTGGTCTCCTTTTGGTAAAAAATGCACCGTCACCTCCCCGATAAAGTGAAAATGCAATTCAGGTGAAAACCAACAAGTGAAAATACAAGGACGCGTCCTTCGTCCGGAATATCACCGCACCCCCCTCCCCGACAAGTGAAATTCCACAACGGGCCCCTGAAATACTGAAAATACACTTTGGTCTCCTTTTGGTATAAAATGCACCGTCACCTCCCCGATAAAGTGAAAATGCAATTCAGGTGAAAAACAACAAGTGAAAAAAGGAAGAATGCGTCCTTCTTTCAGAATATCGCCGCACCCCCCTCCCCGACAAGTGAAATTACACAACGGGCCCCGAAAATTTTGAAAATACACTTTAGTTTCTTTTTCTGAAAAAATGCACCGACACCTTCCCGAAAAAGTCAAAATGCAAATCAGGTGAAAAATATCAAGTGAAAATAAAAGGAAGTTTCCTTTTTTCCAGAATAAGTATGTCTCACAGAAAATATAACAATGACAACCCTTGTCACCATTGACAGCTAATAAGAAAGTGAAATTGAACTGATAAGAAGAAGTCCGTGCTGAATATTCTTGAAACATAATATTATTGTCATCGATGACGATATTTTTAGGTGCTGAAAAAAATTATTTTATACTTTATTATAAAGTATAAAATATTTGTCATCGATGACGATATTTTTAGGTTGGATGAAAACATCAAGTTACAACAACAAGCTTGTCATCGGTGACGTTTTTCTCACTATTAGTAAAATAGGTCTGTCAACAAACAAATACCGCAGATAAACACCAGGAATAAATATTGCGACTGTCACAAAATAATATAAAGGTGTTGTTATTTACACCGGTTTACGCAGCTCTTGCTGCTTAACTTATTTCCAGACGCGTTCTAATCTAGTCAATAGTACAAGCGTCCAAATCAAACATTCTAACTAAGCTGCATATTCTAAAGCTGCGAAAACAAAACGGACACCTTCCGTCATCCTCCCGCAGCAAGTCACTGCTCAGCTCCGTTAACGCTTCGTACGTCAGAATACCGTAGCCGCGAGTGTTATTCCACACTTGCCACTGCCATGGTGGATATTCGTCGTAGTGCCAGCCGACCTCGTACCAGTACACCAAGTGCCTCACACCTGTTCTTTCGGTTGTTGTGCGGCCGTGGATGTACAGCGGCCACACTTGTAACCAGTTCCAGGTGTTAAACTGTATTCTCGTTCTGTAAAACTCAACATAGTCCGCTTCCGCTTGTAGACGCGCACGTATCCAAAGCACATTAATTACCTCTGGGTACACCTCAACCTCCTCTGGCTGTTCGTCAGACATTTCTTAGCGTAATTGCCACAAGGTTATTTCGCAAAGACCCAAACCGAGTTCGCCTTTTCTATTTATGAACAAAACCTAACAGTATTCTATTTATGAAAAGAGCTGAAAGTATTCAAACCGCGCGCGCGCGCGGTGTCGAGTCTCTGCGCGCGGACTTGGCGACGAGCACTGGCTGCGGGAAAAGTTCCTGGTAGTTGAAATATTTATTGTCACACTAATTATTATTTAAGAAGCAATTTCTTTCTTGCATAAGTTAAATTATACTACGAACTCTTCCGTCATCGATGACAATAGACCATGCAGGTTCATGCGGCAACAACATGTCGTCATCGATGACGATATTCTCAGGCTGTATTTGAACAGAAAGTATATATATTTTATGTAAAATCCTCCCGCGTATTATTCTCCGAAGTCAACATTATTACAGATTTCAGTCCAGGTTTTTTACTAAACAAAGCTCAAACCTCCACTCTTCAAGCGAATCTCTTGAGTTACGTCCACGTCCTCTTGTGCTACTATATTTCGATCGCTCGGTGGCCTTTTAACCTTGAACCAAGGAGGTAAAAGGCAATATACACACTTCTTCACAGGGCAAAACTGTATCTTTTGCGTTACCCATGTGGAAGTGTAGTTAAGTTTCTTTTTGCCCATGACAACAACACGGGGACGATGAGGAGGAAGTATCGGCTGAAGGGAGTTTGTGTCTTTCGCTGTCACACAGCCACTCCTTGAGTAGGAAGCCGCACATGTCGCGTTCTGGGAACTCCCGTTCTGGAGTGCGTACTCTCCTTGTTCGAGCTTTTCCTTACGCTTTGCCACCTTCACAACCTCTAAAGCAGTCAGAATCAGTTCCACCTCGTTGTCCGTAAAACCGCTTTGGTAGTAGTACGCATGTCCGGGGAGAAAGCCTGCCTTCATTAAAACGTAGCAGATGTGATAACACCAGTGAACACTATTTTCCCGTGTACGAGTTGTGATTACGTTTTGGAAATACGTACAGCTACAAGAAACTTGCTTGTCCCTTGAGTGACTAAAAGTCACAACACTCTCGGCCATCCTATAGCCCCCAACCTTGAAGGTCCGTTCGTGAACTCCGAAGTTTTCGTCGTTCACCCCGAATAATTGAGTGGACGCGGGGACTCTCAGAACCGACAGCTTGGCGGGCTCCTTGAATAGCTTGGTGAGTGTGCCGACAAGCTTCTTGTTGCCTTTCGAGATGTATCTCACCGTCTTCAGGGTCAGAACGGAGTTACGCAAGCCGTCTTTGTCAGGCGAGTGAGTTTGAACAGCCGAAAGAAAGTCAAATAAGAGGTCGGAATCAACTTTTGTGGCGGTTTTCCAATAACAATCCAGCGAGTCGTCACTCGGATCAGGATCGACCTTGAAGGTAAAGACTTCCGTCCCTTTCTTAGTTGTACTTTTACACTTCACAATCTTCGGCGTGGGTTCCTGCAGGTAACAAGTCAAGCTTTCGTCATCGATGACGATAATGCTGAAGAAAATAGTTTGACATTTGTATCTTTCAAACAACGAAATATTGTCATCGATGACAATAAGTTGAAGTATTAAAAGTTTACAAGGTGCAGATGTAATGTCAACATGTATCCGATTAAAATGTCGACAAAAGACGTGTCTAATTAAGATTAGTGTAAGTTGTTCATACCGGTGTGTTCGTCGTTTGCTGGGCAGCTGGTTGACGAGGGAAAACGCGGGTTTTGTCTGCACGGTGGTTCCTTCCCTCTTGAACCGCTGGTGGGGAGCGAACGTATATCTCACGGACCTCTTCCATGATGTCATCAGCCGTCGTCCTTGCCCTTTTCTCGGCTGCTAGGTTTGCCCTGCGCTCTTGATAAAGTTCTTGGACTCGGGACTCACGTCGCACGTACCCGCATTCCCCCATGTGTTTCAGGTGGCTGCTCTGGTCGACAAAGCTGCAAAGCTCCATGCGCACGGACTCAGACACAGTGAGATGTTTTCCGAGGTTCCTATTATCCTGGTTTCCCAGAGCTTCTGCAAGGTTTGCGGTTGGGTCACGAAAGATATGCAGGAGTCTTTCTCCCTCACGGGAGTAAAACTTGAACAATCCATTCAGACTGCTCTGCACGTCCTTACGCGGCTGATCTTCAATGAAGTCCATCAAACGAGCTCGAGCATCTAAAAGCTGTCCCGGTGCCAACTCCTTCCACCAATCGTGCCAGAGCTTGTCGAAGGTTTTTGCGTCGAACTCGTTGTCAATCTTTTTGCAGTGAAGACTGACGTCTTTTGAAACGTGAAGGTCGCAGTCGATCTCCAAGGAGTTTCCCTGTGCGTCGCGCACACGAAAACCTTTGCGGCTTTCAATGTCCGCAATCAAAAAGTTGTAGTTCATGCGTAAACCATTCCAGGCGCCTCCTGCAAGTGCACTAAACTGACATTAATATCTGAAACTTAAACTTTTCTTTGTCATCGATGACGATGTGCAGCCTAGTTTTAATTAAGTGTTGCTGTAAAATAGAAAATAGTTTTGACATCGTCATCGATGACAATAAAATGACAACACAAAAATACACCGAGTACTTTATCATAATTACCTGCTGCGTCACGAACAAAACCCCCTGGTCGAAAATGTATTTGACCTTTGGACTCTGGCCAGTTCTTTGCATCCAGGTATGCCGCAAACTCTTCCGGGTGTTCCTGAGCGTAGATAGCGACGGCGTAATCGACCGCAGCCCACATCGCCCTCTCGTCCATGCCGCGTTCCCCGGCGGGTAAGGGGTTGACTACTAGTTTTATCAAGCCGAGTGTTGGAATCACGCAACATATCTTCTCCACCACCTTGTCCCTCATTGTTTTGTGCATGCCATCAGAATAAGCCAGCTGACCTTTGAAAGGTGGCTTCCCGAGGACTCTGTCCATTAATAGCATCACCTTGGCCGGCGACCACGGAATGTCCAAGGGACAGATGAAGTACTGCAAAGGCGGCCTGTGATAATTACACTTGTTAGTTTCAAATAACAAACATGGAACAACATCAATATTGATATTGCTATGTTTTCAATGCGTACCTTTCGAACAACAACGCGCGGAGTCCAAGTTCTTGCAAGCGCTGACGTAACTGTCGTATCTCGACATCGGGGTCCTTTGAGGGGACATACGTCGAGCTCTTGCTTCCTCGAATAACGTACTCCAAAGCCCGAACATCTTGCACCGCCTCTGACACGTTCAGTACGTCTTGCAGGGTGGTTGACTCGTGTCCACTCAGCAGTTTGTTCATCACATTGGCGGTTGCAGCCATCTTCAGGTTTTCCAATCGAGCTGCGCCCATCTCGGGGATTGCCTTCAAGACTGCCTCAGTTTCGGTTTCCCCAAGGTCTGCTGGCTTGGTTTTTTTGACAAGGTTTGTGCAAGAGTGCTTCCCGTAGTGTTTAAACATCAACAAATAGCCTGATCCGGGCTTAAGTTCACCACGGTAAAGCGTGGCGGTAGCGGCACAAGGTTCCATGGAAGTAGTTTGTTTGCACTTTGGACATGTCGGTGCCACTTGTACTTGTTTCCCGACTTGCGCCACCTATTGAATTAAAATCTATATTTATTCAATGAAAATGTTTTGCAAGCAAGTAACAATATTCGTCATCGATGCCAAAACAGTCAAAACATTATAAAGCATCTTTTCTGAAAAAATAAACAGCGAAACAACTGTCATCGATGACGATATTAGAAAGTACTATAATTATACAAAGTAAAAAAACGGTTTCATACCTTTTCAATGAAGTTTTTGCCATGTATTTGAAGGAACGGACAAGTCTTATTCTTGCATACTGCCTCTCCAAGGCATTTCACACTTCGAATGTTGACCTTGGCACCCAGCTGCTTCCAGTTATCAGTTATTGCCTTGTCGGTCGATTTATTCGCATGTGACCAAGTACGCGGTGTTTGAAAGAATGGGAGTTTAACCAAAGAAACCCCACGTCTGTCCTTGGATGGCGGTTGTTTGACGTGGAAACCGAAGGTCATATTCCCGTCGACGTTAGAAGGCACTTGGGTGGTGAAGATTGTATCTTTGGGGAACGCGTTTGCAAACTGAAAGTCCTGCTTTGACAAATTCGCAACAGGAGTATCAAGCTCAGGTTCAAAGGTATCTGCAGGTTCCGAGTCGCATAAGTTGACAAAAGTGGAAGCAGCTTCGCCAGTGATCTCAGGTTCGTCCTCAGACTCTGAAGCCGCGGAGGTTGCGGCAGGAGTTTTCGGTGAAGCATCTTCGGGCGCGTCTTCGGTATCAATCAAACAACCTATAACTGAGTAGCCCCATTCCGGGTCCACGCGGTACACCTCCTTGTCACAGACATATTTCCTACTAGCCAGTTTTGCAACAGCCAATCCATCGTCGGGGTTAAGTCCGAAGGCGTCACAAATGTCCTTGTGCAAAACTTGGCATCGCTTCCCACGTACACGCCATGGAATAGGCCGACAAAGAAGAACACCTTGAGGGGTTTCGAAGAAGAAATCCACAAAGTTGCCCATTGTGCAAAAAGAATAGTTCAAATAGCTGTAATATTTCACACGCACTCGAATGTCATCGATGACGAAAAAGGTAACATGTAAAGATTCAGTCAGAGCTGAGAAAGAGGGAGAGGGCGTAGTGTCATCGATGACATGTTATCGACAAAACAATAATTTGTCAAGTATTTACCTGCTATCAAGCAAATTATATTGTCATCTCGTAGTTGCAACCTTCTTGGAGTTCTATATTTGTTTGTTAAGAATTGTGCATCACGTCAGCGCCACCGACAGCGACACGACACACATTAGCGCCACCGACAGCGACACAACGCATGCCAGTGCCACCGGCAGCGACACCACTCACGTCAGCGACACCAACAGTGACACCACTCACGTCAGCCCCACTGATAGTGATACCACTCACGTCAGTGTCTCGACCAACGCCACCACGTACGTCAGTGCCACTGAACATGGTAGTGGCGAAGAACACGAGTGCAACGCCTTGGTGGACGAGGCTGCAACCGCTTTGAGCTCTCACCCAATTGAAGATGCTCTTAAATGTAAGCGTGTTCAACTGGATGGGGGGGTGCGCTGGAAAGCAAACACTCGAACAGGGACACTCTTGGCACACACACTGTCAGCGGTGCGGGACGAGGAAGGACCCTTACTCCTGGTGTTCTATGCCTACCTTCGTGGACACCGAGTAAAGGTGCTGGTGGACTCAGGCGCCTCGGACAACTTCATCTCGGCGGATTGTGCCCGTACCTGTGACTTGACAGTGCGCTCAGGGACGCCAATGAAGGTCACACTGGCAGATGGATCTGTAAAGACCGCTGGAGAGGTGGCGTACACCAAGTTCACCGCGCACACGGCGGCGGGAGTAAACTACTGCGAGAAGCGAATGGCTCTGCGAGTCTTGCCGCTAGGAATCCAAGTAGACGTGGTGTTGGGGGGTAAGTGGCTTCGCAGTCTTTCCCCGGTCACGTTGGATTATGCCGGTCACGGTTCCGTATCCTTCAACACGCGAGCAAATGGTGGAGGACAGCAACGGGTGACACTCGCGGGCTGTAGTCCGGGGGT
This sequence comes from Cymbomonas tetramitiformis, assembly GCA_001247695.2. Taxonomy (NCBI): domain Eukaryota; kingdom Viridiplantae; phylum Chlorophyta; class Pyramimonadophyceae; order Pyramimonadales; family Pyramimonadaceae; genus Cymbomonas; species Cymbomonas tetramitiformis. The sequence goes on from LGRX02000110.1 coordinate 38,689, forward strand.
GGGTCAGGGCAAGGCCCAAGGCGCGGGGCTGATCGATGAGGTATTCTTGACGGCAGCGCAGCTGAAGCAGCACCTCATCCACGCCGAGACCAGGCGTCTGGCCGGGGATGAAGAGTCACAACCTCAGTGGCTCATGATGGCCGCGCGCGGGAACGACCATGAGGCAGCCTTTGCGGCTACCGCTGCTGAAGTACCGCCACCTCACACCCCCGTGGAGAAGGAAGGACCCCGTCAAGATACTCGAGATGCACCGGTAAGCAGCACGTGGAAGCAGCGCTTTGACGCCTTCTTTGAGAAGTATCTAGATACCCTGTGTGCAGCTCTACCGGAGGCCTCCAAGTTGCGTCGCACTGAGGAGGACAAGGCCCGCATCGATCGCAAGCCGGACGCGGAGGGTGGACCACCATGTAGGCGTCCATACAAGATGACCGCTTAAGAGCTACGCCAGTTACGTGAACGCATATCGAGCAGCTCATGAAGAAGGGTTACATCCGGCCGTCGTCAAGCCCGTATGCCGCCCCATGTCTGATGGTACCCAAGCCTTGTGATCCGAAGACATTGCGTCTGGTGGTGGATTACCGACAATTGAATCAGCAGACGGTGCGGGACCGGTATCCACTACCGGACATCCAACTGATGTTTGACGAGATGCAAGGGGCAGCGTTCTTCTCCTCCTTTGACGCGGTGGACGGATTCTGGCAAGTGCCAATGGCCGAGGAGGACGTGGAGAAGACCGCGTTCACCACCCAGATGGGGGCCTACGAATGGTTGGTGATGCCCCAGGGCCTGCAGAACTCTCCATCTCAGTATCAGCGGCGAATGCAGCGTGCACTCGGTCATCTCCCCTTTGTACGGATTTTCATCGACGATGTGGTGGTCTTCTCACGCACGGTGGAAGAACATTACGACCACGTACGTCAGTTCTTGGACACTTGTCGAGAAAAAGGGGTATACCTGAAGGCATCCAAGGCGCAGATGCTGAAGGAGTCTCTACGGTTCTTGGGCCACACTCTATCCGCCGAAGGATGCCAACCTCAGCACGACAAGGTGTCCTCCATCAAGGACTGGCCGAAGCTGGAGACGGTAACCCACGTCAGACAGTTCCTTGGACTAGCAGGGTACTACCGCCGGTTTGTGCACCGGTTCTCGGAGATTGCCCAATCCTTGACCTCGCTCACCAAGACCGACGTACCGTGGCAGTGGGGAGAACTCCAACAATGGGCCTTCGACGAGCTGAAGACCGCTCTCTCCTCAGCCCCAGTATTGGCATTGCCCGACATGAAGGCAGCCGCGGATGGGTCAGCGCCGTTTTTGGTACAAACGGACGCAAGCGGAGTTGCTTTGGGAGGCGTACTCATGCAAGATACGGGAGACGGTATGAGGGTGATCGCCTACGATAGTCGGCAGTTTTCTGCAGCGGAGCAGAATTACCACACCGGCGAAAGGGAGCTCTGTGCGTTGCACCATTGCACCACCGTCACCTGGAGGCACTACCTGTTCTCCTCCGACTTCCGGTTACAAGGTGACCATCGCCCCCTGGAATGGCTAATGTCCCCGGGACGAGAGCTTAGCCGACGACAGGCACGGTGGTACATGGACCTGGTGGAAGTCGGTGTCCCACGAATGGAGTACGTCAAGGGAGCCCTCCTTCTGGTCCCTGATGCGCTATCCCGCCGACCTGACTACGTGACCAAGGACCCGCGGGATGGGCTCAAGGAGGCCGGTGTTGTAGACAAGGAGACGGACCTCCCCAAGGACCCGCTCTCCGTGCTGGATGTCGAGGAGATCTTTGAAGACCACCCGCCACCCCCTGTACCAGGATGGGTGGCCACCATGGAGTCATGGATGGATGGCGTGGAGACGCTTCAGGTGGCGGAGCGAGCCCTGGTGAGCCTGCTCCAGGCTGGCAGCGCGCCCTGGCATGCAGCATGCCTTACTGAGCATGCAACCAGCTCAGCTTCGCATGCAACCTGCCCAGCTGAGCATGCAACACGCTTGCCTGAGCATGCAACCAGCTCGCTGAGCATGCAGCATGCCTTGCTGAGCATGCAACCAGCTCAGCTTCGCATGCAACCTGCCCAGCTGAGCATGCAACACGCTTGCCTGAGCATGCAACCAGCTCGCCTGAGCATGCAGCATGCCTTGCTGAGCATGCAACCAGCTCAGCTTCGCATGCAACCAGCTCGCCTGAGCATGCAGCACGCCTTGCTGAGCATGCAACCAGCTCAGCTTCGCATGCAACCAGCTCAGCTTCGCATGCAACCAGCTCAGCTTCGCATGCAACCAGCTCAGCTTCGCATGCAACCAGCTCAGCTTCGCATGCAACCTGCCCAGCTGAGCATGCAACACGCTTGCCTGAGCATGCAACCAGCTCGCCTGAGCATGCAGCATGCCTTGCTGAGCATGCAACCAGCTCAGCTTCGCATGCAACCGGCTCAGCTTCGCATGCAACCAGCTCAGCTTCGCATGCAACCAGCTCAGCTTCGCATGCAACCAGCTCAGCTTCGCATGCAACCTGCCCAGCTGAGCATGCAACACGCTTGCCTGAGCATGCAATCAGCTCAGCTTTGCATGCAACCAGCTCAGCTTCGCATGCAACCAGCTCAGCTTCGCATGCAACCTGCCCAGCTGAGCATGCAACACGCCCAGCTGAGCATGCAACATGCAGCATGCTGCCTGAAGCACAACTAATGCTGCGAGCTCCCACCGACTACTTCGCTGATTTGTCCGAATCTGGAAAGCACCGGCAGGAAACGACCACCCCGGGAACCACCCCGGTATTGCGTCGTAGTGCTCGACTGCGACAACCCATTGCTACGACGACTCCTTCCGTCACGCCGAAAACCTCGACACGGCCTGCTACGGATTCCCGAAGGCCTAAGCAGCCAGCTCGGCCGTCTAGTCGAGCCGCCAAGCCCCCAGCCGACCGGCAAGACTGGAAGGTGCGCAAGGAGGTCTTTGAGCGCCTCCAACGACAGTTCGGCAGCTTCGACGTCGACGCGTGTTGTGACCTGGGTGGACGGAACCGCCAAGTGGACGCCTACTGGACTGATTGTCTGCAACAACAGTGGCGGGGAAAGCACGTCTGGTGCAACCCCCCATACTCCAGCAGTCATATCTCCATCGAGGCGGTGTTGCGTAAGTATGTGGACGAATGGCGGCAAGACCCCGCACATACCTCGGCAGTGTTCCTTCTACCGGACATCCAGGCCCGCATGCCTCAATGGAGGCGGCTCTTCAGGATGGCTGGTATGAGGCTGGTGGAAGTGATACCTACCCATGACGAACGAGGAGTACCCACACAGCTGTTCGAGACTCCTGACGGTGTACTTCACGACCTTCCGTGGCCCGTGCTAGTGGTACACGCTCCCCCTACCCGACAGCTGTTGCCGAGAGTACGGCATCCCCGAGTGGCGCCTCCTATAGTGCGACGGGGTAAGGCTGCTGAGACTCGCGATGCTGCGAGCCTCCCCACGGACGTTACATTCCTGGAGTCCCTGCACGATGAGTATGCACGTGCCGGCCCTCTTCGGCAGCTGCGGGATGAGATCCTTGCAGCCCCGCACCATGCCACGAGGGATTTCCGTATCGTTGGGGACGTGCTATGGCGTGTAGTCGCAGGACGGTACCAGTTGGTTCTCGGCGAGGACTCCCCTTTGCGAGAGGTAGTCTTCAAGGATGCCCACGACTCCACCGCTGCAGGCCACACTGGCCGGGAGAAGACACTGGAAAGAGTTCTCCGCAGGTTCTGGTGGAAGAATGCCTCCGAGGATGTGGCAGGATGGGTGGCCTCATGCCCTACATGTCAGGCGGTTCGTCCCCGGGCATCCTACCCCGATGGATTATTGAATCCGCACGCTATTCCCCAACGCAACTGGCAGGATGTGAGCGTGGACTTCGTTACAGGGCTGCCGCTCACCGCCCAAGGAAACGACGCCTTTGTCACCTTCACGTGCAAGCTGAGCAAAATGGTGCACCTTATGCCCATGAACTTTGGGGACAGCTCTGCGCAAACGGTGGCCCGCATCTACTTCGACGTTGTCTGGAGGCAGCATGGAGCCCCCATGAAGATTGTATGCGACCGTGACCCCAGGTTCCAGGACTCGTTCTGGCGTGAGCTAATGAGACTTATGGGGGTACGGGTGGCTTCTACCACTCCATACAACCCTCGTTCAGACGGACAGGCGGAGCACACCAACCGGGTGGTGGAGGACACGTTGCGCTCGTTCGTGGGTGCCAATCCGGATGACTGGGACCTCTACATGACGAACGTGGAGTTCGCTATCAACGACTCGCGCAGTGACGTCACCGGATTCACGCCCTTTGAGCTATGCTACGGGGTGTCCCCGATGTCTCAATTAGACCTTTTCCTGGAAGCTGCAACTCTCCCTGGCTCTGCGCGACGGAAAGGGGGGGTGGGTACCGCCCATGAGATGGCTGCGAAGTTTTCGTCGCAGTTGCGAGACGCGCGTGGCCGCCTTGAGTTGGCTCAGCAGCGCCAGCGGGAGCAGTTCGACCGGCGCCACAAGCAGCATAAGTACGCAGTGGGGGATCTGGTGTGGATCGAAGCTCGTCATCTGACGGAAAAGGTGATGGACCGTGCGCTGTGCCGAAAGCTCGGTAAGCGCTGGCATGGACCTGTAACCGTGGTGGAGTGCTTCTACAGCGATTTGCAGGCGGAGCTGGCAGAGGCGGACCGCGGGGCACCGGTGGCATATCGGCTGGCCCTACCGCCGCACTGGCGCATTCACGACGTGTTTGCGCAGCACCGCCTGAAGCCGTACATCTCCGGCAAGGATGAGTTTGCATCTCGAGCACAACTGCCCGTACCTGACCCGGTAATGGTAGATGGGCAAGCGGAAGCTCACGTGGACAAAATCCTGGCGTATCGTGTACGCATGGTCAAGGGCAAATCTGTGGAGGAATGGAAGGTACGCTGGACGGGCTACTCGGCAGCTCACGACCAGTGGCGCTCCAGAGACAAGATGGACAGAGGCGGGGAAAATCAGCAGCTCAAGGAGTTCGAGGCACGCCGATTAGGCATGCAGGCGGACATGCTGAAGTCTACTGAGCATGACCGACGGCAACGTCAACAGCGACAGCCCGTTCATCTTGGCGTCACCTTATCCCAGCTAATGGAACACCCATGTGACGTTCCGGAAGTGGATTCTCCACCGGAAGACTTCTGTCTGCCGTGGGAGCGGGTGGAAACCGTGGGGAATGGAGAGCTAGTGGTGATCACCGACCTTGAAGAGCGGAAGACCCGGCCAGTGAGAATCTTGGTGTTGTTCAGCGGAACTGGATCGGTGGAAAGGGAGTTTGCCAAGTGCTTCCCGTCTGCCTCGGTGGTTACGCTCGACAACGACCCACGTTGGCAACCCAACCATCTCGCATCAATGGAGGACTGGGACCCCACTAAGTATCCACCGGGATTCTTTGATGTCATCTGGGCCAGCCCTCCATGCACCCAGTACAGTCAGGCGCGCACTACGGGAGGTCCTCCTGACCTGGAAGGAGCAGACAAGAGTGTGAAATGCACCCTGGATGCTATTGAGTACTTGAAGCCCAAGCACTGGTTTCTTGAAAACCCTGAGGGAAGATACCCGAATGCACTGCGGTTGCGGTCAGTGGTTCGTAAACTGCCACAACCTCTTTTTTGCACCTACAACTGTAAGTATGGAGAGCGATATCGTAAGCCGACATGTATCTGGACTAGCTCACCTCCACCAACGCCATTGCTGGAGTGCACCTCGCGGACACCTTGCGCATGTAAATGGGCCACCGGAGGGCACCCTGAGACTGCTCAGCTTGGACCATCGTCTTCACAGCAACCAGGGGCGCGAGATGCTCACGCCGTGTACCCCGTACCAGCTCCGTTACTGCGTCATCTCTTCCACCATCTTCAATTCGGGGAGCTTGATACCTGAAGACACCGGGAGCGGCATCGGGAGATAGGCCGCTCTTGAGGGGAAAGGAGTTGTACCGGGAGGTACGAGCAGCGGGGTTGCATGCTACAGAGATCTGGTTGCATGCTGCCGACGAGTGGTTGCATGATACAGATGCCTGGTTGCATGCTGCGTATGCCTGGGTGCATGCCACAGATGCCTGGTTGCATGCTACAGATGCCCGGTTGCATGCCACGGAGGCCAGGTTGCATGCTACAGATGTCAGGTTGCATGCTACAGAGGCCCGGTTGCATGCCACGGAGGCCAGGTTGCATGCTACAGATGTCAGGATGCATTGCATGCTACAGAGGCCAGGTTGCATGCGACAAAGGCCAGGTTGCATGCTACGGATGTCGGGTTGCATGCCACAGAGGCCAGGTTGCATGCGACAGAGGCCAGGTTGCATGCTACAGATATCAGGTTGCATGCTACAGAGGCCAGGTTGCATGCTACAGATGTCTGGTTGCATGCTACAGAGGCCAGGTTGCATGCGACAAAGGCCAGGTTGCATGCTACATACGCCAGGCTGCATGCTACGGAGGCCAGGTTGCATGCGACAGAGGCCAGGTTGCATGCTGCAGAGGCCAGGTTGCATGCGACAGAGACCAGGTTGCATGCTACATATGCCAGGTTGCATGCTGGTGACGGGTGGTTGCATGCTGCAAGGGCCTTGTTGCATGCCGGTCACAACTGTATGACACATTCGCGAATAATGGGGAAGAAATAATTGACGGCAAGACAGATTTCAGGAGAAGATCTGCAATGACAATAATTATATTGAGGATCTGGTGGATTCCAGAAAAAGATCTGCAATGGCAATATCGTGATCTGTCTGATGATTGGTGGAGGAGTACCAGAATCAGGCATATATGTGCACATGATTGGTCGATGGCAGATGTCAATACAGGAATCCTGCTAGTGATTGTTAGAGAGCAACATGTTGAAAGGGAAGCTTGGAAAAGTGGACCTCAGTTAGTGTTGATCAAGAGAATGAATTAAGGACAAGTTTTACATGTTAGTATTAGGCTGTATGCCAAGACTGAACATAAGGATATAGATGTATTAGGTTTGAGACCAGACATTATATCGGAAAAGTGATTGTAATTCTAGGCTAGAGGCCAGAGTTTGTCATGCAATAAAACAGTGGAATATAAGACTGTGAAGTTAATATTACACACCAAAAACAGCAGAAAATATAAAAAGAAAGAAAGAAAGAAAAATAAGGAAGAAAATAAAGAAAAGAAATATGTTTAAGTTATCAGGAGTGTGCCTGGTACACGTGTGGCCGTTCAGTTGGAGGGGGGTGTGGAGTTGTAGTTTACCCGCGCCAGCTCTGCACGCACGGGATAAACCCTGGCCTGTGTACGCAGCTCGTGGGAGGGGCGGATGATGTGAGGTCGTGGGAGGGAGAGTCGTTTGTCGTGTGGCCGTTCAGTTGGAGGGGGGTGTGGAGTTGTAGACAAGGTCGGGTTGGTGGGCGTTCGGCTCACGCACGTCATGCGCGGCGCACCCTCTAGTTTACCCGCGCCAGCTCTGCACGCACGGGATAAAACCTGGCCTGTGTACGCAGCTCGTGGGAGGGGCGGATGATGTGAGGTCGTGGGAGGGAGAGTCGTTTGTCGTGTGGCCGTTCAGTTGGAGGGGGGTGTGGAGTTGTAGACAAGGTCGGGTTGGTGGGCGTTCGGCTCACGCACGTCATGCGCGGCGCGCCCTCTAGTTTACCCGCGCCAGCTCTGCACGCACGGGATAAACCCTGGCCTGTGTACGCAGCTCGTGGGAGGGGCGGATGATGTGAGGTCGTGGGAGGGAGAGTCGTTTGTCGTGTGGCCGTTCAGTTGGAGGGGGGTGTGGAGTTGTAGACAAGGTCGGGTTGGTGGGCGTTCGGCTCACGCACGTCATGCGCGGCGCACCCTCTTAGAGTTTATCCGCGCCAGCTCTGCGCACGCACGGGATAAACCCTGGCCTGTGTACGCAGCTCGTGGGAGGGGCGGATGATGTGAGGTCGTGGGAGGGAGAGTCGTTTGTGAGAGGTGATATTGGTCCAGTGACGCGTCCAAAAACTCGTCCGTCCGTCCAAAAACTCGTCCGTCCAAGATTCCGTCCAACTGGACGGACCAATTTTTGGACGGACGGACGGACCAAACATTCTTAACATTCTAAGATTTTCAAAATTAGGGCTCCCATACTTAAGCCCATACTTAAGGAGGGCAACGCGTCGGTCCGCGTCGACGCCTGCGTTTTCACATACTTACGGGAGAGCCGGTGCCACTGCCACAGCGCCCAGGAGAGCTGGTACCACTGCCTGCGAAATCATTCGTAGAGCAAATCGAGAGGATCGGAGATGTGTCGATGTCGCCGCAGGCAGTTGCACCGGGTGCAATCGGCCCGTCCCGGTGTTGAATTGAAGAAGAAAACGCATCCCCGGTCCCACCGTCCCAGGCGGGTGGTTCGTAGTCCGGCGACGGCGGGGCACCACCCGGTGAGGGCGGCGCAGCAATAATTGGGGCTGCCTCAGGCGGCTGCGGGGGGCCCGGGAGCCATGTCCACCCGTACCCGTACGTAGTACGGTACCAGCTGCCGTACCAGCCTGCCGGCTGGTAGTAGAGATTGGGCGGAACGGCTGCGGGCGTCAGCACACCAGCACCACCGACCTCGTCGCCGGTGCGCCCTGTTGTTGAAGATGCTGGCGCGGAGCAATCACGCAAAGGCGCGGCAGCTGCACAAACGACAAACAACAGGCAGACTGCGAGGGACGTGATGGCAGAGAATCCGAAACCCATCGGCGGTTTGCCGCATCCCAAGGGCCGTCTCGGTGGTGGAATACACTCGTCTCCATCCTCGGAGTCGTCTGTCGCTACGGAGACGGAGTCCACGGGCGCGACGGGGCCCATGTGGTGCATTGCAAGCGTTGGTTCCGTTCCCGCGATGTTCAAGTTGAATGCGAACTTGTCCATGAAGGTTGCGTGCGGCTCGTGCGCGTGTAGCGCGTCGACGGGGTACATCCCTTCGTCGGACACCACCGACTGCGGAGCGGAGGGCGGTGCCGGCGGTGGTGGCGCGTCCAGAGTGTCGGCACGGACTTCTTCGTGAATCTTGAAGCTGTGGATGTTCGTAGCACCACCAACCGCGCAAACCCCGAGGTGGGTGTCAGCGGGCTGGCGGTACCCCAGGTACTCGTCGATGGTGTCGGGCACCCGCTCCTCGGCGACAGCGAAGGAGAACGCGGAGGCGGTGTCGTAGAGATCAGGTTTGCCGTCTGCAATGCAGCAGACGGCGTCGAAACGGACGGCGTCGTCCTCGTCCACGGCGTTCTGGAACATCACGGCGAGCATGTCGTTCTCGCTGTCCGCAATGCTGAAACCGTGTGCCCCAACATGCCCGCGTGGCCCGCCGTTCGGGCAGTCGCGATGCCAATGCTTCTCCGCCGTGGCGGAGCATGTCGGGTGCCGGCACAACGGGACGAACGTACCGGTGGGCTTGTGGAAAGCCACCTTACCCGAAGACTTTCCACGGAAGTTCTGCGGGAAGTTGCCGTGCTCAGGGAGGGGCTTCGCTGCGAAGCGGACGCCGTCACCGTGTCCACCGCGTCCAATGGCGTTCTTCTTGTCGTTGCGGGGCGTGTAGCCCTTCGTGTCGTCGAGACGGTTGTGGAGCGCCTTGATCTCCTTCTTCATGTCGTAGAGTTGGTCGCGGAGCTCGCTGAAGACTGTCTTGTAGTCCTCGTCGTCGCCCTGCCCAGCCAGGGTGAGGGCGGAGAACGTGCGCGTAGCAGGCGGGACGTGCGAATCCGTCCCGTGTTGTGCGTGGCACTCACGGGTCCATTGCTGAATGGTGGCAAGGGACTCCGCCGCACGTTGGTCGTGCAGCAACAGACGGTTGACCACCGGGGCGTAGAAGACCGGGTCGAGGGACTTGATGAAAAGGGACTTGACCTCCATGTCGTCGAGAGTGCTCTTCCGTCGAGCGGACCGGAGAGCGGCGTTGAAGGCGGCGATTGCCCGCGACGGGTCGAACTGGTTGATCTTGATGGCCAGAAGGTCCGCGGTGCCCTGGAAGGGCCCGCCGGAATCCAGGAGCATCCTGGCGATCTCCAGCAACACCCGCTTCCCATCAAACGGGTGTGCCTCCGCTGAAGACTCCATCCAGTCCGCCGCGGGCGACACCGGAGCGATGATGAATTCCAGTGTCGAAAATAGCAGTTTGTTCGCCTCGACGCGAACGGGCAACGCGGCATCCTCCAGGTCGAACAGAGAAGAAAACGCGGACTCCTCAGTGACGAAAATGTCCCGTAATGCCAGTACCAGACGGGCGAAAACGGAGCTGACGTTCGACTCCGTACCGTCAAAACGGCCATGTTTGTCGTCGTACACCTTCTTGATGACGAGTTTAGCGGCACGCTCGTCGAAGGATTCTTTTGCTAGACGTTTGACAGCGTCGAGGAATAGTGCCCCTGCTGACTGGGCAGCCGGGGTAGCCGTAACCGTAGGGGTGGCTGGAGTGGTCGCATGTCGAGCTGCGGCATCGTCGAAAATTGTAACTAGTGAGCGGCGTGCGGCCGCGGTGTGAGATCTCGTAGAAGTACCCATAGTGAAATGACTGTAGAGACAGGGTGAGGTGGAAAATGCGAGGCGAGACCAACGGCGTGGGCGACGGCTAGCGAGTTGCGGCGGGTCGTCGAGGATAATCAGGGAAACAGCAAATTATGCGCGGTCGTGTGGGACGAAAGGACGTGATCAATGTCGTACGGTGTTCCGGAGACCAGAAACAACAAAATCCAGCCCAACGATACTTCACGGAAAATAAACTGCCGTCAGCGCTACCCAATCATGTCCAATCAACCGCGTGTCCGTAACCGAGCCATACCGCCCGTACCGAAAGTCCCTCTAACGCGGGTCCCTCACCCCATCTCAAGCGTCGGTGTTTAGCCAATCATGGCCAAAGTCGCAGTGTAAAATTAAGCGTGCGTGGTACCAAACCTGCTGAATATATCAGCTTGACTGTATATTCATACGAGTGTGGTAATCAGAACAGATAAGATAAACGGAATACCGAGTCTTCCCGTTATATGTTCGGGGTCTAGGGTTCCGGGACCGGTGACAGTCATACACCCTAACTATAGGAATGACAGTCGGGGCGTCACTTCCAGCACAGTTTACGCAAGGTGTATGACCGAAAATGGACACATTATTTATCATATCTTCATCCTCGTCAAAACCATCTAACCAATGCAAGACGCGCTCAACCTGCCGGGTCAGCGCCATTTCTCAGGAAGTTCTTCAACGCGAAAATAAATGATTAAAACTCGCTACAACACGTCTCAAGTAGGCATGGGAGCCAGGTATTTTTTTCCTAACGGCAATTGCACCACTTTCCGTCGTCATCAGGTTCGGGATTACAGCCTGTGCCCTGGTCAATCAACTCCGGGATGAAATCTGTGGGAGCCGCCATTATTTTTTGGGTGAGTGCGCCAGGGTTGGCGTGCGTTGGAGTGTACGTATATTGCGCAGTAGTGGCAGGATACCGATGCGCATCCAGCAGTTGAAAATACCATGTTTCCCGAGTCTCGCGGATAAACCTCCATTTAGCCTCAGAGGGGTCATGGGTAGGAAACAGCGCAGGATCAACGAACACTTCCTCGCGATATAAGAACAAATTCCAGGAATGGCACACACTGCATTTTTCGTATTCGATATACATACGTTCAAGTTCAACAAGTGCGTCTTCCATGAACTGAGGAGTATTCATATTGTAGGAGGCTAGGTTTTTACTGCGAAAACAAATGAATATAAGACATGCAACATTAGTTATATAACAATAAACTTCGCGGGACTTCCTTCCAACACGGTGTTGACAATCGTGTACGATTGTCAGAAGTGTCCGGAGGGTAGTTTTGGTATGCACGGCGTGAAACTTATTGTTTTCCATACATGTAAATATACGGTCTATTTGTGTACTGTCACGTGACATAAGTGTTAGCTACCAAGCATACGTCTCCTCATTGCACGCGCTAGCATCAATTATGCGAGTTAGGGTGCAGATTCTGAACATACGCCCGCAAACTGCGCATCTCCTTTCATCTTCCTGCAGCAGATCGCTTTCCCGCTCTGTCAGAGCACCGTGCGTAGTTTCGCTGTAGCGGTGTCTATTTCGCCAACCCCGCCACTCCAAATCTGAGTATCGGTGGTAGATCCACCCGCCCTCATACCAGTACACGAGATGCCTCACACCGAACCTTTCGCTGGATCTACGGCCGTGGACGTACATCGGCCAAAAACTCCACCAGTGATAGGTCCTGAGATTAACTGCATGTTGCCCGAAGTCCTCCCAGTCTTCTTCAGCTTGTTGCCGTGCTTGCCGCCACAAGCGGAGAATTAAACGGTCTTCAGGAACCCATTGGGCTTGTTGTAACTGGCAGTCGCGAAACGTAAAAGTATCGAAAGGCCATATCCAATACTGCAATATTCCAATATTGGGCATACTGGTGAGGTAGTCTAAGGTGCGGGTTGTGGTTCTATGTGACGAACGCAGGTGTGTGCAAATGACCTCCGGTTACGACTCCTCCAATATATATATTCTAAAACTCGGAACCTTGGACGCCCCGATATGTCTATGTGAAGCACACCTGACACCCAGACTGACGTGTGACAATCGTATACGATTGTCAAGCTCTGTCGTTGGGTTCGACTCCCTGACGCACGTTTGACACTCGCATGCGACTGGGTTATACCCCCTGAGTTCCTGGTCAGGGTGGGAGGGGGGAGTCAGTGTATATTCCTTAAGTATGAAGAAAAAATTTAAATTTTCTTAAGTATGGGAAAACGCAGGCGTCGACGCGGGCCGACGCGTTACCCTCCTTAAGTATGGGCTTAAGTATGGGAGCCCTATTTTCGAAAATCTTAGAATGTTAAGAATGTTTGGTCCGTCCGTCCGTCCAAAAATTGGTCCGTCCAGTTGGACGGACGAGTTTTTGGACGGACGGACGGACGAAATCTTGGACCGATATTAATCCCCCCGTTTGTCGTGTGGCCGTTCAGTTGGAGGGGGGTGTGGAGTTGTAGACAAGGTCGGGTTGGTGGGCGTTCGGCTCACGCACGTCATGCGCGGCGCACCCTCTAGTTTACCCGCGCCAGCTCTGCGCACGCACGGGATAAACCCTGGCCTGTGTACGCAGCTCGTGGGAGGGGCGGATGGTGTGAGGTCGTGGGAGGGAGAGTCGTTTGTCGTGTGGCCGTTCAGTTGGAGGGGGTGTGGAGTTGTAGACAAGGTCGGGTCGGTGGGCGTTCGGCTCACGCACGTCATGCGCGGCGCACCCTCTAGTTTACCCGCACCAGCTCTGCACGCACGGGATAAAACCTGGCCTGTGTACGCAGCTCGTGGGAGGGGCGGATGATGTGAGGTCGTGGGAGGGAGAGTCGTTTGTCGTGTGGCCGTTCAGTTGGAGGGGGGTGTGGAGTTGTAGACAAGGTCGGGTTGGTGGGCGTTCGGCTCACGCACGTCATGCGCAGGCGCACCCTCTAGTTTACCCGCGCCAGCATTGCACTTATGGGATCACACCCAGCCTGTGTACGCGGCTCGTGGGAGGGGCGGATGATGTGAGGTCATGGGAGGGAGAGTCGTTTGTCGTGTGGCCGTCGTCAGTTGGAGGGGGGTGTAGAGTTGTAGACAAGGTCGGGTTGGTGGGCGTTCGGCTCACGCACGTCATGCGCGGCGCACCCTCTAGTTTACCCGCACCAGCTCTGCACGCACGGGATAAAACCTGGCCTGTGTACGCAGCTCGTGGGAGGGGCGGATGATGTGAGGTCGTTGGAGGGAGAGTCGTTTGTCGTGTGGCCGTTCAGTTGGAGGGGGGTGTGGAGTTGTAGACAAGGTCGGGTTGGTGGGCGTTCGGCTCACGCACGTCATGCGCGGCGCACCCTCTAGTTTACCCGCACCAGCTCTGCACGCACGGGATAAAGCCTGGCCTGTGTACGCAGCTCGTGGGAGGGGCGGATGGTGTGAGGTCGTGGGAGGGAGAGTCGTTTGTCGTGTGGCCGTTCAGTTGGAGGGGGGTGTGGAGTTGTAGACAAGGTCGGGTTGGTGGGCGTTCGGCTCACGCACGTCATGCGCGGCGCACCCTCTAGTTTACCCACGCCAGCTCTGCACGCACGGGATACAACCTGGCCTGTGTACGCAGCTCGTGGGAGGGGCGGATGATGTGAGGTCGTGGGAGGGAGAGTCGTTTGTTGTGTGGCCGTTCAGTTGGAGGGGGGTGTGGAGTTGTAGACAAGGTCGGGTTGGTGGGCGTTCGGCTCACGCACGTCATGCGCGGCGCACCCTCTAGTTTACCCGCGCAAGCTCTGCACGCACGGGATAAAACCTGGCCTGTGTACGCAGCTCGTGGGAGGGGCGGATGATGTGAGGTCGTGGGAGGTAGAGTCGTTTGTCGTGTGGCCGTTCAGTTGGAGGGGGGTGTGGAGTTGTAGATAAGGTCGGGTTGGTGGGCGTTCGGCTAACGCACGTCATGCGCAGCGCACCCTCTGGTTTACCCGCGCCAGCTCTGCACGCACGGTATCACACCCGGCCTGTGTACGCAGCTCGTGGGAGAGGCAGATGATGCGAGGTCGTTGGAGGTGGAGTCGTTTGCCGTGTGGCCGTTCAGTTGGAGGGGGGTGTGGAGTTGTAGACAAGGTCGGGTTGGTGGGCGTCCGGCTCACGCACGTCATGCGCAGGCGCACCCTCTAGTTTACCCGCGCCAGCTCTGCACGCACGGGATTACACCCGGCCTGTGTACGCAGCTCGTGGGAGGGGCGGATGATGTGAGGTCCTGGGAGGTAGAGTCGTTTGTCGTGTGGCCGTTCAGTTGGAGGGGGGTGTAGAGTTGTAGATAAGGTCGGGTTGGTGGGCGTTCGGCTCACGCACGTCATGCGCAGGCGCACCCTCTAGTTTACCCGCGCCAGCTCTGCACGCACGGGATTACACCCGGCCTGTGTACGCAGCTCGTGGGAGGGGCGGATGATGTGAGGTCCTGGGAGGTGGAGTCGTTTGTCGTGTGGCCGTTCAGTTGGAGGGGGGTGTAGAGTTGTACACAAGGTCGGGTTGGTGGGCGTTCGGCTCACGCACGTCATGCGCGGCGCACCCTCTAGTTTACCCGCGCCAGCTCTGCACGCACGGGATAACACCCGGCCTGTGTACGCAGCTCGTGGGAGGGGCGGATGATGTGAGGTCCTGGGAGGTGGAGTCGTTTGTCGTGTGGCCGTTCAGTTGGAGGGGGGTGTAGAGTTGTAGATAAGGTCGGGTTGGTGGGCGTTCGGCTCACGCACGTCATGCGCGGCGCACCCTCTAGTTTACCCGCGCCAGCTCTGCACGCACGGGATAGGTTTGACCACAGCGTTTTCCACGGTGACTTTACGGTGGAGTCTTGGACGTGGGAGCAGCTGGTGGAGATGAATCTTAAAATCGTGCCCGCTGTCCGGGTGAAACGAAACTACGAGGTTGGGTGGAAGAACGAGGCCGGCGTAGAGCGCACCTTGACCCTGGCAGAGTGCCGTGGTAATTTCGGCGCAGACCGGATTCCAGCGTTGCGCACTCGTAATTTCTGGACGGGGGCACCCGACGGCAGCACCCGCATGGGAGGACAACAAGCGCCGTAGAAACAAGAGCAAGTTTGGAAAGACGCCAGATATCAGTTTGTTTATTTGTGATGTACGCTGACGCAACATTAGGTTTTGTTTGTTTTGATGTGTAGCACACCGCGATGTGCCTTCCATGCGATATGGAGTTGGCAGCCTGCTAGGTTTACTCCTGGCGGAAACAATAACGTTAATAACAATTTCATTTCAGGTTGGTTTGATCTGTAGTACACCGGGATGTGCCTTCCATGCGATATGGAGTTGGCAGCCTGCTGGGTTTACTCCTGGCGGAAACAAGAACGTTAATAACAATTTCATTTCAGTTTGTTTTGATCTGTAGTGCACCGGGAGGTGCCGTCCATGCGATATGGAGTTGGCAGCCTGCTAGGTTTACTCCTGGCGGAATCAACAACCATTCGGTTTAGCAGTGTGAATAGCAAGTACAAAACCCGAACTCGATCCTTTTCTGATACGAATGTACCCAGTTGATGCAAGGAGATGCCAGGGCGGAAGAAGCACGCTTACTTCCATTTCACAACCTGCTGTTCCTTGCGAAATGATCGTCGCATATGTGTTGCGCCTTCTGATGACAATTGTAGTGATCAATAAACCTGCTGATGGCACGCCGAACATGCACAAGTTGTCTATCCACAACTACCACATTTCTAGCAGACTCTCTCCAAAATACTGACGGTCTGGCTTGCTGGCTGGGTTTACTTGCCATTGGATGTAGATATTTAGCCAGCACAATTGCGAGGAAGAAAATCTGTGGAACGAGGCCGGCTCGAACCTGGAGGAATTCCTGCCTACGAAATCGGACGTGAACGACGTCGTACCTGACCAGGAGGAGTGGAACACAGATATGGCGCCAGGCGACCCGTTATTCGTGGGGGATACCGACGCCGACCACTTGACGGTGGGCGAGGCGGTTTGCTACTTCATGGAGCTGCGAAGGGCGCAACATTGGTCGAGGCCTGCATTCGACAGGTTTTTGAAGGTTTTGATCATGCTCATGGGGGGAACTGGAAAGTGCAATCTTCCGTCAAGTCTATATAGAATGAGGAAGTTTCTGAAGACCGGGTCACACATGGACCACGCCGTGCATGTATGCGTGAATTGGTGCCGACATTACCCCCCTCGCGACGACCGAAGCTCATGGGACAAGAACCAGACCTGTGACACCATACGGGAAACCAACTCCGACGGCGCGCCGGTGCGCACGTGTAAGGAGAAACGGTTCGAGGTCATACGTACCAGCGATGGTCGAGATGAGCTCCGTCTACGGGATTGGTTTTATTACTTCGCGCCGCAGCGTACTATAGAACGTTGGATGCGTAACCCGGAGTTCTGCAAGCAACGGGCCCGGCGGGATGCTCGAACAGGACTTGACTTCTGGACGGCAGCGCTGGCCGAACGTATTGATCAGGCCGTCGGAGGTGCCTTGCTTTCGCCGTCAGCCAGTACACCTGTAGAGCCGCCTCCAGAGGGGGGTGATCCTGGTGTGGAATACGCGGAGCACCGCTCGATGATACTCTCTCCCGGCGCGGATGATGCCCAGCTGTGGAACTCGGACATCGGGTGCGATGGCGACGCCATAACCCTCGATTTCCCAACTTTCGTTGTATTTGTGGCAGCACGGATGCTGCGACCTGAATGGATGTGTTTATTCTTTTTCTGGATATAGTATAACAACTGCTTTCTTTGTGACCAGGTCATATTCCATGGGTGCTCGACATTGTGCAATATTTCGGTGAGTTAAGTAGGCTTGTCAGGGATGTGCGCTACGCACATCGCAAACCTGCATTAGTTGACGTTGCCATGAGTGCCACGCCTCGGAGACCTGTAGTGTGTATAATGGGACATACTACATCGCCCAGTTGGATGGTTGGTTGTGTGACAGGCATGTACACAATGGAGGACGTCCTGAACTGGATCATCTACTACAGCCCTCTGGTGATTGGTGATCAACTCGCCAAGTGGAATATGGTGATGGAGGGCGCTTGGCAGCAGCTGCGCAGAGCTGTGCTTCACTATGTGCGAGCTTCGGGAACTCACGCGGGGTGGAGTACTGCCGAGGTGGAAGGAGCTAGAGCGGCAACACGCGATCACCTCCGAGCGCATGCAAACATCATGGAAAACACAGGTATATTGAAACTGCTCGCATACAACATGAGGCTGGCAGTGGTGTATCTGTTTCGGCAAGAACACTATTTGGGCGAGGTCGGTGCAGCCATGGAGTTGTGGGTGGAGCGTGCCATTCAGCGTCTGAAGGGAGTGGTTAAGGATACTCACGTGAAACAAAAGCCAGTGGAGGCTATCGTGAACGCTATTTGTGACGAAGATGCCCTACAGGACTACCGCTTCAGAAACCCGAATATGCGCAGTATGGATGTCTTGGCGGAGAAGTTGTTTCCCAAACCCACCGTCAGAGCTGCCACGGATCCAGTGGCAAAACAGGTCGAGGCGCCCTGTTATTTTCTAGGCACAGGGAGGAAACTATTGTCCACGACTCTTCCATGCAACCTGCGGCTGCAACTTGATCGCCTGTTGGCAAGTTGTGCGCAGGCATCGCCTGGGAAATGTGACATCACGGTGTACCTCAGGATGTCCCTCAACACAGAGGTGGTGCATTCTTCCCAGTACATGCGAGCCACCAAGCGAATCTCTTACCACGTCTCCCTCACTGGTACCGTTAGTGGTTTCGGCGAGCTAGGTCTACCACCAAGCTACCCTTACACACAAATCCTCGCGTATTACCTTGTGACAAACTCTGCAACACAGCAGGTGGTGTGTCGCCTGGCACGGGTCGTTGCGTACAGAGAGATCCAGGACGAGTACCGTACAAAGCAAGGGGTAACACGTAACAGTGGTGGACAAGAAGGATTGTGTAGAGCTCATCGTACCATCGATGTGCCGCCATCCTCTCCAAGGCCATGTTTCAAGATCTCCCTGGCAGTACACACTACCACGTCATGCACCTATTTCATCAAGTACGCACGGGCTGTTACTAATGAGACCACCCGATTCACTTTACCAAGCGCGGCACGCGTGTCGTGCATCGGCTTCCAGCATCGCCTGACCCAGCTAGATAGCATTGATTGGTGGCTATTACCCTTCGGGTGGCTTAAGCCACCCTAACAGCGATTTAGGGTGGCTTAAGCCACCTTAACGTTTTCAATTATTGCGGGAGCTATCGGTACCGGAAACTAGATTTTTTTAGCTCAAAATGACGGCGACAATGTCTTCTTTTAGAAACTATATGCACTATTCGGCGAGCCCAAGTTCCCGGTGAGCAATTTTGGGAAGTATCCAAGAGGGTGCAACATTTAGTGAATTTTGAGCGATTTTCCGGTTTTTGCATACCCATGCTACTTCAACCGAGATTTTGAGGGTCAAGATGACCTAGAATCAAACTTTTGGCAACACACTGCAGAAAGAGCAGCTCGAGATCTTGACATCATAGGGCTCCAAATTTTGAAAAGCGCCTTCGAGGAAGCCCCCGTGAGCTAATTGGCTTAAGGTGGCTTAAGCCATCTTAAGGAAAATTGGGAAATACCCACCCTACTTCAACCGAGATTTTGAGGGCCAAGATGAACTCAGATCAAACTTTTGATAAGACACTGCAGAAAGAGCAGTTCAAGATCTTGACGACATAGGTCTCCAAATTTCGAAAGCACCGCCGAGGAAGCCCCAATGAGCCCGTCAAGTTAAGGTGGCTTAAGCCACCTTAAGCTGCGGGTAATAGGCATTGGCTGAACCATGGCTGAACTGCTGAACAATAGCCTAATACTTGTATGCGGCGTGGACCTGTGTAGGACTTTCTCATACTGTATTTATGGACCAATGGGCTTCCCTAAACATCTAGCCAATTGTAATACACTGTGCCTAGGGTTTCCCCAACATTGGACCAATAAAATAGCAGCATATTAGGTTTCCCTACACATCTAGCCAATAGAAAAGCATAGTGCCTACGGTTTCCTAAACAATGGACCAATAACATAGCAGCATATTAGGTTTTCCTAAACATCTAGCCAATAGAAAAGCACAGTGCCTAGGGTTTCCTAAACATTGGACCAATAACATAGCTGCGTATTAGGTTTCCTACACATCTAGCCAATAGCAAAGCACAGTGCCTAGGGTTTCCTAAACATTGAACCAATAAAATAGCAGCATATTAGATTTTCATGAACTTCTAGCCAATAGCAAAGCACAATGCCCAGGGTTTCCTAAACATTGGGCCAATAAAATAGCTGCGTACAGTATTAGGTTTTCCTAAACATCTAGCCAATAGCAAAGCACGATGCCTAGGGTTTCCTAAACATTGGACCAATAACATAGCTGCGTATTTAAATGTGACATCGGTTTATATTGTGTCATGTTCCTAACTTTTGAATTATACTAAGTTTATAGATACATTCGTCCAATCACTAATTACCCAACTTTAGGAGAACCCGAATGTTAACATACAGTACGAGTTTATACTTGAGTATGTGTTCATATGATATTTAGGAGATTTTTAGGAGATTTTTAGGGGATTCTTAGGAATATTTAGGTATACTTAGGAGAATAGTTGTTAGAGTGACACACGCACGCACGAAGCTTTTTGTTTGCTTGTGAGGACTTACGGGGATTTCCATAAGTGACCATTCGTCTGTTAAGCCTTCCTCAGTGAGAACCGTACGGGTGCCTTCATCAGTGATGTTTGAAATAATCTCAGTGATTTCTTTGGGGAAGCCTAACTTGTCAAGTGCGAGGTTGCTCATCCAGAATTCGGCTCTGTCAAAGGCTTGTTTAAGGCTCAGGTACTGTAGACCACATGAAGTTCTTTGTCGTATCTGTTGGCATCTGAGATGACTTCATTCAAAATTTGAAGTGAGTCATCAATGTTTTTGTTTGGTAGGAAGGCATCTTGAATGGGGAAAATTATGGGGTGGACATTTAAGGCTGCCTTAATTCTGTTTGCAATGATTGTATTAAAGAGTTTCAGGCCTGTTTCAAGCATGGTCAACGGCCTTGCATTGTCAGGTGTACACGGTTCAAGCGGGCTTTTGGGAATCGGAAGAATGATGCCCGACTTTGCACGTTTAGGAAATTTCCCAGTTCTAAGGATGTGATTGAAGAGATAGACAGTTTGGGTTTGGAAGTTTTCTGGGCCTTGAATCCACTGTGAGTATCTCATACCTGTGGGGCCAGGAGCCGTCGATATGCCGCATGCAGAATATGCTTGGTTTAGTTCCTTTCGGGTAATAAGACATGTTAATTTGGCAGCTATTGAGCTAGGGAGTTTCGGGCTAACTTTTAGGATTTCAAGGAGCCATGGGGGGAGAGTATCTGGTTTCTGTGGGGTGGTGGAGTAAAGTTTCTTGTCCTTGTATTCTTTTAAGGTGAGGTCCAGTCTCTCCTGTTTGCTTTCAGGGATGTTGCCCTCACTGTCAGGTGTTGCCGCTGCACCTTGTTCACTAGGTTTTATCTTGCCCATGACCGTGTCTAGAAATCTTGAAAGATTTGTGGAAAAGAGATGTTGGAGGGCCTTCCTCTCACGGAGTTTCCTTTGTTCCAAATCAGCCTCTCTGCTCTCCTGGAAGGCTTTCCTAAAGAGAATAAGGTTTTCAGACAAGCGGCTAAGCCATGCGGTGGCAGTTTCATTATGTTTGGCTCTTATTCAAGGGTCGGAATCGGTTTCATTTTTGTAATCGATTATCAACAATCATAATTGTTGCATTTGTTGAAATCGATTTGATGGTCTAATTGTTTGGCCCTTAACAGTGGCGATTTTTGCGAGTTTGAAAGTAGTTATCACGATTAATCATAATTGTACGGCTCAAATCCAAATCGATTCGATACCAATAATCGATTAATCGGACAATTACATTGCAAAATCACAAATCGATTCCGACCCTTACTCTTATTCCTGTGAAAGGAATTTTTAGAATCAGGCCCTGCCTCCGCGGGAAGTTCCTTGCCTCCGTGGGAATACGGTTGTCGTGTATGCGGGTTTCCATACATTTAATGGTTCGTCTGCTGATGTCCATCCATTTGTATGTGTAATTTGATACCGCTGAGGGTTTACACATTCCTGCTTTCGGGTTTTGGCATCTTGTGCCGAAGGTGTGAGCTGCCGCTTTGTTTGCCAGATCATGAAGGGTTCCCCAAATAGCATCAGGGTCAAGCTCATTTTCAGTTGTTGTCTCTCCTTGTGTTGCTTAAGTCGGTAGTGCTTCAGACAGCAACATATCGAGCCGTTCAGTGTATGCCCTCCATCCCGTGGCATAACGGAAAGGAGCAGTTGCGATTTTTTTAGAGGCCTCGCCAGTCATGGCAGTGCCGTACGTGTTCCAAAATTTGGCCGAAAGGTGGGGTTGGAGGGTGACACTCCAAATAGTGCGAGAGTCTTCAGTGGCAGTTTTTGTGATCTTTACAACCTCTAACGGTCCGAAAGACAGGTGCCGCTTAAGGTAGGCATTGGCTTCTTTCTTGTTCGGGGCATTCAACAGGCCTATCAACCAGGTGTTTTCCTTCCCGCAATAGCCTAAATTCTGAGCTTCTTCCGGCATGCCTTTACCTCTGGACAGAAGGTGGGCCGCATTCCATGGTGTATTGATGTGCAGCCACCATTCCTTAGATTTATTATGCCATTTAATGCCCTGCTCAATGTCATCCAAGTCTTCGTTTGATCTTACAAGTTTGTTGATTGTATCCGGGGTACCGTCAAGGTTTGTCCTTTGAATGTCTATGTCAGTGGTGTCCCCTGTGATCGTGGTAATCTCACCTAGTGCCTTAAGTTTATCGGGACATGCATGGACAAACTCTTTCTTTGAGTAGCCGTTAGCTTTTAAAAGATTTGCCATCTCTTTTCTGGACAATTTGTGTTGTGTCGCTGGCGAAGAGGCGGGTATCGGCATGCATATGGGGTATCCTGTGTAGTTCTCATGTGCAGTGTCCTTTGCACCTTGAAATCTGGGAAATGCAGCCTTTTTTTACTCCCAGCTTTTGTTGTTGTCGCTCCCGGGAGGGACGTTTTATTTCAGCCCATACAATACCATGATCTAAGATGATATACGGATTTTCTTCAGTCCAGCCCGTTTTGACTGCCATATCAGCCACGCACTTGTTGTGTTTGCAAGAATATGGGTGAGCTTAGCTTTAGAACTTTTCTTAATGACGTGGGTGAAAGCTTCCTCGCCTGGGTGGTGCTCCATGATCAGCTCCTTAAGTGAGCATTTGTCATTATTGAGGTGTGCTAGGAGATGCTTGTTCTTTTCCAGGTGGTCACGGTAGGGCATGACGGTGCCTCCTGAAATGCGTTGCTGTTGGGTAATGGTGCAGTTCTTATCTCCGATTTCAATATAAGCTTTGTTCGGGCTGTTTCCAGCTTTGGCTGCCCAATCCGTGAGGGTGTTATAGAAAGTGATTTGTTCATCCTGAAGAGTAGCAGTGTTCATGTAGCCACTGGCTACGTACAACTCAAATCCTTTACCCACGAATTCTGTCATTACGGCTCTCTTTGTGGTACTATCAACTCTCGTGACAGATGGAACCAGAGGCAGGATTTTTGGGTTCCACAAGATGGTAAACGATATTGGACACGAAGTGGGAACTGATTCCGCGCGATCGAGATGTCATCAGACCTGAGACAGGTCGTCATCGTCATTTCGCCGGATCCGAGGTGCCACCGCTCCGAGGTCAGCAGGTGCACATGGTAAAACTGCGAACGGAAGGCCAAACGAAAGGCAAAGGGAAAGGCAAAGGGTTTAGCGGCAGTAGGAATAGTTTTCAGAAGCATATGAAAAGTATTCTAGTGCTTCTGAAAACTATTCCTACTTCTTCTATATCCTAACTAAACCCTTTGCCTTGCCTTTTACCTCTGCACGCGACCGGCAAGCATCTTTGAAACTTCCGAGTTTCAAAGATGCGTTTTGTATTTTGGGTGCACCCTAATTTTACAAAACGGCCGAGCGCTTCCCGTTTGTGCGGGATATTCACATTTATTTCATGGAATATTTCATATGAATTAACACACATGCACACGCAGGGGAAACCCTCGGCTGCTTGGCATCTTTAGGTTTGGGTTTGTGTTCGAACGAACGCAAACCCAAACCCAATAAATCTGCCTTAGAAATAAATTGCGCGTTGGGCGCACAAGTAACTTGAAGCCTTGAGCTTCAGGTAACTCAAAGATACATCTCTTGGCAGTATTTGTGCCAAGTTTCGTGCTCTAGGACGCACGGGAAGCCCTCGGCTGTTTGGCATCTTTGGGTTTGGGTACGTTCGAACCCAAACCCAACGGCAAAGGCATAGGACAGTTTCGTAGATTCTGTCCCGATGCCTTTGCAACCTCGCATGCTAACTCATATTATAATGAATATTCAATATTCAAGCGTTGGATACCCCACGCCAACGGGAAGCGCTCGGCTGATTTGTTATTTGGGTATGCGCACTCAAATGACAAAAACGCATTTTTGAAACTCGTTAGTTTCAAAGATGCGTGGCCGATGCCTTCGTGCTTCTGAGTATATTTCATATGAAATATGCCATGGAATAAATGTCAATACCCCGCACAAACGGGAAGCGCTCGGCTGTTTTGTAATTTTAGGGTGCACCCAAAATACCAAACGCATCTTTGAAACTTCCGAGTTTCAAAGATGCTTGCCGGTCGCGTGCAGCGGTAAAGGGCAAGGCAAAGGGTTTATGATATATTATAAGTAGGAATAGTTTTTAGAAGCAATAGAATATTTTTCATATGCTTCTGAAAACTATTCCCCAGCATGCAAGCATGCAACCTGCTCTCGGCACCATGCGGCACCATGCAACCTGCCTTCCCCAGCATGCATGCTGCCCTCCGCTCGGCAGCATGCAATGTGTTGATGTGATTTCGCCGGAAATTTCCGGCGAAGAGACGATGACGACCTGTCTCAGGTCTGATGACCTCTCGATCGCGCGGAACCAGTTCCCACTTCGTGTCCAATATCGTTTACCCACAAAATGATTGATCCGATCGAGGCATTTCCATCTACAAATGACGTGCGGAACTGGATGCCTTTTTGAGTTATGAGTGTTTTAACTAATGCTAGGTTTTCAGTGTTAATTTTTGTTTCTGAAACACATGCAATGTCCGCTCTGCCATCTATCATAAGATTACAAATGGTTTCGAGCTTTATGAGGCTGCATTTTGCTTCCTGTGCATGTCTCAAACCCCTACGGTTCATTCCCATTATCTTGAGGTTATTTGATAATTGGGCTTGCTGCAGGCTTTCTAGTCTCCCTATTTCAGTTTGTTGCAATTTCCCTCTGTTGTTTTTGCCTTGATGTAGGCATCTCCCCATCTTGGCATATCCATTTATTACAAAGTCAAAGGTAGTGTTGACACATTTGGTTTTGTAGACCTTCCTCTTGTGTTTGCGGGAGAATTTCCTCCTATGTCCACATTGTGGGGTTTTCTCACCGTGGTTGGTTTTTGGTGCACTAGCCTGTCCAAAGGAGGTCCTTAAGTCTGTGGCTTTTTGGATCCGCTGTCTTGGCGGGTCAATATTTCTGTCAGCCACTATCCGCTGCATTTGTCTAAGTTCATTTCTGACCTGGGAGATGGCATAATCATTCTCCAGCTTTTTGATTCTACGGGTGTTGTCATTTTTCTGAAGCATTTTAATATTGAGTTTGCTCAATTCATATAGCAGGTCTCTAGCAAATTGATCAGGGGTGTGATACCTCCAGGTTCGTACGATGTGTGTAGCTTTTTGTGCAATGATGAAATTCAGGATTCCCGAGTTGTTCGAGTGCTCCCCAAAATTCAGTTTGATACAACATTGTTCTATCTCGTTACTGAGAAAAAGGGGATGCTTACTTTCCAAGGTGTTTGTTAGGCTGCCGCTGGCATAGTAAATGGTTGTCTTTTGGGGAACAAGATGGAGGAAGAAATACCAAAACCCATTCACATTACGAGACATGTACGGTGTGTTAGTGTGATCAGACCGTCTGTGTATGTTGTGATAGTTGTCGTGAGAGTTCTGGATGCTAGAAGCGATGTCCTCCGTGCTTTTTTGACGTGACCAGTCCAATCCAAAGAGCGCAATGAGTTCTACGCTACTTTACAAGCAAACGGTGCATGGCGGATATAAATAATAGGCACTTCAGAAGAAACCAAAAATATCCCTAGAAAGGAACCATCAAGGACTAGAAGTCCCTGACATACTGTCAAATACCCTAATCGATGCATACGGTCAAATACCCTGATCCCTGGCATATTGTAAAATACCCTGATCGATGTATTCATGCCTCCAGAAGTTGGTTTATCTGTTTTCGACATAACATATTGCCGAAGGCAGGCCAACACACCCTACATGAAACCTGAAAACGCTGAAATGCTCGGGAAATGGCATTCGTCGAAGGGATCGGATGGTAGAGATCGATTATTTTCCGATGATGCGTAGCACGGACGGTTGTGGGCGCGTGCGTCCGGAACCAGCCGCGTTACATTCCTTACATAGGGCGGATGTCTTCCCCTAACGCCTAATGGCTACTGCCCAACGATCCTTGTGACAGGACTGGAATCGCGTCCGGTCCTATCACAAGGACCGACTTTTCGGGAATTTTTTAAGCCGTCCTCTTGGCGTTCCGAGTGCACCCCACCCGGAATGTTAGTTTCCAATGGACCTATGCTATGTGCCTTCACGCGCTATTGACAGTATATCGTCATGAAATGAGTATATCCAGTGCATTCGAATCATGTACCCTATCATTTTTCACTTGCAACTTTCGGAGGACGTTAAAAAAAAACACCATACCTTTAATAATTTCTATCCAATTGAATTATAGGTCTCACAAGCCCGCCAACCTTCCGAGATGTATCCTAACTGCTGGATTCAGTGACCCGTAGGTCATAACTTATCTGACTCCCGTTAGCTGTACCAGTACTCGTACAGTACTAGGTGACAGATCCCTAGGTCACAGACACCTTATATTCGTTTACCTTTATAATCAGTTCACACTTGTATGAAAACTATTCAGTGACCGCCCCCGATATAATACGTTATATTATATCTCACAGGTTATGGGGTATTACCCCGCTTTTATCACTGCTGACTTTGCCATGATTGGCTAAGCTTTTCCGCTTGGCGGGGCGTTGGGGCCTCGCGAGATGTTGAATTGGCCACTTTAGGGCGCGCGGTTTGCGCTATGTTGCGGTGAGATTGCGAGTTGGGATTTTCGGCAACTTCTGCGGGTGTCCGCGTTGGATTTTGTTTTAGACTGGACTTGATCACCCCTGTCAACAACTCCTTGGCCGCCGCGTATTCGACTCCGTTGATTTCGTTCGACCCCTTCTTCTCCTCACTCCGCAACTGCATTACGGTCGCCCGCCACCTTACAATTTGACACTCGCCTTTTCCCCAACCCCCCTCCTATAGGAATTTATTCTGATGACTTCATCCTCAGTTGGAACACCGGCCATGGGCGCTAGAATGCGCCTAGATTCAATTTTTGCTAGGAACGTGGGTGCTCGCTACAAGAGCACCCCGCAGTCAGCGAATGTCGCACTCGCTGCTGCTGACAAGACACGCGGCAATGCCGTTTTGCAATCGTCTTGGGACATTGACGTTGTGAAGCGTGTTGCGAAGGACACCTTAGGTACTAAGGCGTCCTCATTTTCCGGAAGTGAACCTCATCGACAACTTCTTTGGGATTCCTTGGTTACTGCCTTGGAGGCGTCGTTTGTCAACAAGGACAGCGCCAACGAGGACATCTTTGACCTCGTGGACGTCACCAAAGAGGTTCACCCGATCTTCAACGACATTTTACTTCGTGCGTTGGTCTCTTTGACAACGCCCCACTCTCCAGCTCGAAGGTGGGTTGACGCTTCGGCTCGGATTTCTCCGCGCGACGGTAAGCGTGCCCTCCTTGAGATCACCAAGCGGCTGCTGCCGCCTGGTCATCGGCCGCTCCGCCATCACGAGGAGCTCTTGAGCATTTCTTTTGGGTCCTCTGTTGATCCAGAGCCCTTAGTGGCCCAATTTGATGAGTGCCTAAAAGCGATTGCGGCTAGCGGAGCCGGCGCTCTGGACGACGAAGCGGCCAAGAGGCAGCTCCTAGCGGCACTGGACACCGAATTTTACAAGGAGGTAGTCACCCCGCTTCGCCTGGACACTGGGTTGGCGAAGGTGAGCATCGAGGAGATTTACACCCACGTTCTCGAGGTGTGGTGGTGTGCAAACCCTGATGGCCCTCCCACTCGCCCTAAGACACCCGCGCCTATCCACGGACGCACACGCCTCTCGGATTGGCTTACGCAGGTGGGGAGCAGAGTGACATCTCGGACTTCCTCGAGGAGTTCGCTCGTATCATTGGTGAGGCCTCTACCCTACTTGCCTCCCTCCGTCATGACGAGCGCGAGGTTGCACGAGACACGCCGCCACCACGGAGTGATTCTCCCCGTCGCACGGCATGGGGGCGGTGGTGTAAAATTTCCACCGTCCAAGTGGCGCGACGAGCGGAACCGTCGGACCGACGGTAAATTTCACGGCCGTAACCGTCACGTGGGATGGAAGCATCGCTTCGCGGCCTCCCCACTCCCTAGAGGCGGAAATTGGTCACAATCGCATCGGACGCAAGGTGCCAGGTGCGTATCTTTCCATTCTGCGTCGTCGGCCTTCGTTCAGGAGTGCCCCCTCTGCCCTGGGCACTTTCATGACACGGCGCGTTGCCCAGCGGTGTGTGGTTCGTGTGATGTGGGACTTCGTGATGCCGCCATGGACTTGGACGAGGTCGTTTCGGCCTTTCAAACCGCCTTCGACAACGAAAACGACGAAGACTTCGCTGACCTGTGCCACGAGCACGACCAGCCACTGGTGCGTACCGATCCTGAGCCTTTCACCTACCCGGTACGGCACGACGTGGGATTGCGTGCACACTATGCGGGCTTGGGTCATGGTGCTTCGGGCACCGGCATGGGAGATGTGCTATCAGATGCACGGGGAGTACTCGAGTCCCTGCGGTCTGCGGCTACGGCTGCACAGGTCGGTGGTGCTACCACAGCTGGTAAGCAACCACCACTGCACATCGGCACTTTGTCTGTGCCGCAGGTGGTGTGCGATGCGCCACCACCTGCCAATCACGAGATCGGCACGGGGCTTTACCCGATTTCGGCATCGGACCCTGCTTCTTTCGGGTCTCCTTTCGAGGAACCACTTCATGTCAATTTTATGGACCGGGTAATGCCTTCGTGCCCTAACACCTCTCTTAAATTGTGCTCGATTGACTCGGTTCACGAGTCGGGTCACCCGGGAGAGCTTTCCGTGATCGACGATGACGACGACTCCGACGGTTATTCCTTTTCCGGAGACGAGATTCCCTCGGCCCCACCGGCTACACGGTCACGTGTCGGTGTGGCAACATTGCCGAGGGTCTCCTCTTTAGCATCTCTAGCCCTGCCCGCACTCATGTGTCTTGCATGTGTGTCAGCGGTTCAGGGTTCGGTGGTGCTCGATCGAGCCCCTGAATTCACCGCAGCGGTACATCCCACTGGGGTGACTGCCAACAGTCTGCCTGCCTTGCCGTACTATTTTACTTTCGGCATTTCTTTTCCATCTTTGGTTTCGGCGGGTTTGGATTCTGATTTTCAATTTTCGGAATTTCTGATTTTGCTCTACGAATCTTTTCCTGACTCTGGTTTCTGGTCTTGGCCTCTGGATTATGGTTCTGGCTTCTGGTTCTAGACACTGGTCTCTGGACTCTGGTTCTGGATTATGACTTCTGGACTCTGGTTCTGGTTGAACTTCTTTGACACTGACAACTTCTTCAACTCTGGTGAACTCTGCAACTTTGTAGACCACTTTCAAAGTGGCTGAGTATCTGCGAAATTGAGCTGTAGGAACTTAGCTTGCAAGCAGTATCCTAGCAGCAGTTTTAGGAAGGGACCGCCCTGGCTAAAGCACAGGCCTCCCTCTAGCGGTTTCCAGCTCTTAGCTGTTTGTTGTTTCGGAACAATTTGCTTTGTCTGTGCTCCGCTCTCTGCCACCTGTAACAGCACTATGTACAGTCACAGGGTGGTGTGCTGGATTCAGTGACCCGTAGGTCATAACTTATCTGACTCCCGTTAGCTGTACCAATACTCGTCTATGCTTCTATAAACGCTTTACGCGTAAATCTCAAATGGCCTGAAACACGTAAATTACGTGTACCCTGTTTTAGCACGATTTTACGCGAATGACGTAAAATCTGAGATTTTACGCGATTTCGTGTCCAGCGCGAGACTTCGTTCAGACTACAGTCAACAGTGTCACAGATTTGCTAATGAGATCAGATGCGTTGATGCGGCCGTTGTCCTTTCTTTTGGCAGCCAGGGTGTTCCGTCTCCGGGCGAGGGACAACTCTATTATTAAGTATGACCGACATTGGTGAAGAACACCCACCATCACCATCTGCGCCTGATGATGATCATGATCAGCTTGAGGAGGAGGAGTGTGGAGGAACGGCAAGCGCAAGGCCAGCTCCCCGTGAACGCACAGTGAACTTGAAAACCGACTTCCTGTGGGTTTTCGTTCGAGTCGCAAAGCCGAGGCGGGATTCACTAGGCAACAAGCAGTTTTATCCTGCGGGGAAACGCGGCTCCCCTAAGGAGGAGGCGACTTGCTTGTTTTGTGATAAAACTTTCAATGGGACGCCCGGTCGAATCTGTTGCCATATCAGTGGGACAAAGGCTGCCGGCATTGCTGCGTGCCCGGGTGTTCGCCAGCGCCAGGACGAAGAGGACTCCTCGTTCCAGGAACGCAAAACGCAGTTCAAAAACGCCAAGGCTCATAACCGAAAATAATAGGGTTTCTTGATATGTGAATAACTTTTGAGTCACGAGGTCTTTCCGGCTGAAACTTTGCATACAAATAGGTATTTCGTAGACGAACACAATGATATATTGTTTGTTGCAATCAGAGCATTATAACATCAAAACTGAAATCATTTTCTTTTGCCGTTTGTGCTCTTTTGTCTGCCGCCTCTGCCCTGCTCTACACCTCTTCTGTAGGTTCTGCACTTCTGCTGATCTGCACATCTGCTCTCGCCTCTCGGCTCGTCTGCTACGGATTGAAACATGATCATATGCATATACATGCTAGTTTCAAAGCCTAATGAAGGCGCTATTGCATATCGGAATTGTGTGGTGGTTATCACCGCTCTCGATGGATTTTAACAGTGATAATCGCCGCTCAGGGTTATGGTGAAATCCCATTGTACTATACGTTTTACGCGTAAATCTCAAATGGCCCGAAACACGTAAATTACGCGTAAATTACGTTTGGGGGGTCGCGTTTATAGAAGCATAGATACTCGTACAGTACTAGGTGACAAATCCCTAGGTCACAGACACCTTATATTCGTTTACCTTTATAATCAGTTCACACTTGTATGAAAACTATTCAGTGACCGCCCCCGATATAATACGTTATATCATATCTCACACTAACATCATATCCAATCATACGCAAAAGATTATGCACGTTCTCAGTGTATATTGGGTCGTATATCCACTCTCATATATCGAGTGCTCGTATATCCACTCGCATATCCACTCTTTTATGCAGCAAAAACTTTCTTGAAGGCTTGAAGAATTTTGTCGAATAGCATCTGCATTATTCACGTATGGCTGCTAGCACATTGTAGTGTTCATATATACATATCAATTGATTTTTTAAGCTATTAACATCACCATAACTGGCAGTATTGTGCATGGCATGTACTCTAAAAATTATGGGTTGACATATTATCAAGGTATGTCTTACGCAAGGTCGACTTTACACAAAACTTCCGAAAATATTTTTATTCGATAAACATGTCGCTCAAAGCGATCTAAACATATTGCGTACTCCGGGTATGCAATTGTCCCCGGCATTGAAAAGTTATGGTCGACGATACCGCTCATCTCCCATACTTAACCATACATAAGCGGAAACTTAAATCGCTTATATCTCACGATCTAGAAAATCAGAAGTTTTGTGTAAAGTTGACCTCGCGTAAGACATACCTTGATTATTTTTTAGGTCCTAATATGCATCTGATCCGAAATTCCGTGAGTCCATGCTATTGTGAGCCATGACTGCGGAAGTATCATGGCTATCTATGAGGTGGTACATATTAGAGGGCACCTAATGGGTCATAAACATGACATGTTTAATTGCTAGATGCATTATTTTGGAGGCCATCTAGTAGGTGTATGCGGCTTCGGGCACTCCGGCCCTTGTGAAAGGACCGGCATTTTTATTTAATTTTCGTCGGTACTACCCCCGCGTTTCATTCCTCTCAAGCACATGCCCATATCGAGTATATCACCCAAAAGAGGTTCGTAATAAATTCTTGGACACCCAAATATGATGTCAAACCACTCAAATATCAACTATATCGAAAAAACGCGGCGGATAGCCCCAAATCACTTCGCTCTTCGGTCCTTGTGACAGGACCGTGATTTTGGGCAGTACTGTACCTGTAGCCACTACAGTACCTCATCCCTAAGTATGCCAAGCTGGCGGAGGTTGCCCGCTGCGGTGTTTCGGGTCTATATATTAAGGTTTAAGAGTATTCCACCCATACAGTCCCATCCGGTGGGTCATGTAGATGTCCATAGACTCCTAGTTTGTTCCATTCCGATAATTATCCCATGAGTTATCCACGTTTTTATATAGACTGTTGATAATTACCAAACTGGACTTTTTGGGGGCCTGCTTACCCCCTACTGTCCACACTGTAATTTCTCCCCCAATATTGCGTTTCGGCTAAAATCGTTCATATACGTCGATTTGCTAAGTCGTGTAGATGCGCTCATCATCTTTGGTTGACCGATTCTGATCAATATTCCACGAGTTATCCCATTTTTTATATTTTAGTGTTGATAATTGGCATATGACGAGGTACTGTAACCCTAAGTTTATTCCCCTTCGGCCCTTGCCTGGGGCAAGCGATGATCTCGCATGCGATCGCTGTTCGTTATAACAACGAATGGTGAGACGATCGAACGATCAGATGTCATACTTGAACTTCAGAAGTTTTCAGATGGCCCAGTGCAGTGCGCTACCTGCGCTGGTAGTGGAGAACTGGAGATCTCAACTTGAGACTGACCAGCCGAGCGAGCAGCGTGGTAGACTAATAAGAAGTAACGTGGACACAAACGAGCTCGAACGAGGGTGAAAGCAAAGGAAAGCGAAAGGTCCGATCAATGAGGATAATGTTCATCTGATCGAGAAAGCTCAAACCTGCTCTCTCAAATGTCCAGAACTACGTAGAGCTCCATCTCCCGGTCCGTTCCACACACAGAGCGAGCAACAGGCACCATAATGTGTGCTGATTGTGGGCTTGAGGATAGGGAGGACTCGGATTTCAGAGTCCGTGCACTTTAGAACTGAAAGCAAAGGAAGTGATTTCGAAGTATAACTCGAGCGTATGACGTAAACTGACACGACGCAAAGTGTGAGTTAACGACAAACCGAAAATCCTCTGCTTCAAAAGTTTGTTCAGTGTCCAAAGCAACAGTATGGATTTCACTTGGGCGAGTTACAAAAAGTGGGACTCAATTGACATAGACTCCGAAGATTCGGATGAAGACTTTGATAGGTGCGCTGATTACGCTCCCTCCGAATTTTACCTTTCTAGTTTGAGGAAAAATGATGCCAGTCGAGTTTTGCTTGCAACCTGGCGTAGCAGACTGTCTCCAAGGCTGCATCCCTCATACTTTTTATATCGCTGACGCGCTGAAGTCCTTTACAGTGCTCAAGTAATACCAAAAGAACTGCAAACTTCAAGCTTGGACGAGGTGGACGACTTCGAACAAGAATGTGAAGGTGCAGTCGGGTCGTCTGCTTTAACTCCCCCACGAAAGATGACCACACGTACCGAACACCTGGCGCAAGTGGTTCGTCTCAAAGATAAATTGAAACGGTGCGCGCAGAATCGAAGGAACCCTCATTTTAGAACTATTGAGCTCAAGGAGGGGAGTGGTTTCGGATAAAGACAATGTGGGCGCTGCAATTGTAGCGTTTGCTTTTGAAAAGTTTTAGGACTCTGTGCGATGCAGGCGCTTGCAACTATGCGACGCGAAAAGGTTGAAAAAGGATCGCGAGACTCAAAGGCAACAGCGTGGACCCGAAAAACAAAATCTGGCCAAGGAAAAAGACAAGGTGAGCGGACGTGACTTGTGAGATATCTGTGAAATTAGCGAAGCCCGGGTTACAAAAAGAAGAAAGGCTCACGCTTGAACAATGGCTTCAAATCCACGGAGAAAGGAATATTCCACTTACGGTTTCGTTGGAGGAAGAACAAGAACCTTGAACTGCTTATTTGCGCTGTATGCGACTGGAAAGAAGTGTTCCAAAGGCATGGGTCCTACTAGCCATACGTACCCCGGAACCGGTTCTGCACTAAGTGAAGTATTTGCCCCAACGAGAGCGCTAACTATTTTCTATGAATTCCCACAGGGTAGTGTTATGGCGAGCGGTGAATAAATCTAGGAATTCGCCGTTGATCGATTGTGCGCAAAGCCCAACGAGTTTGTTGTTGGCACGTTCTGTGGGCGGGCGATAAGCCATGCCGCGCTCAGAAAGGACATAGCTTCGTGCACTGCTCGGGGTTTCACGCGCGCACGAGGGGAATTTTTCCGCGATTGCACGCAGACGACGATAGACCTACAAGCGGAGGATCCTCAAGCGCACACCCTTGTGAGTCCTCAACCAGAAGGCCGTTTGGAGCAGAACTTGTCTTGCCCCAGCACTTTGCGAGATGAGAAAGATATCCAAGCTGCAAGGTAAAACACGTGCCTCTAATACTGCTTCTTCCTGACCTGATCCTCAAGATTATCATGCAAGGGCCCGCTCGACTTGCCCTGTTCGAGGATTCGTCTGCCACAAACAGTACGGAAACAGCCTGGATCTTACCGTTGGGACTTCTTGTGTTTCAAGCAGGGAAATGGAAGCAGGGGATGAGCGGGGTATGTCATATGGGGAAGTGGCCGGCGTGAAAAGGAAGACGAGAGCACTGAGAAAGGCAATGGCTGGGATAAAGCATAGACAGCCACTTACATTTGCAGACGAGGAGATCCTTTCGCCGTACGTTGATTCCGTTTAGGTCTTACATTCCCTTGTAGGGTTGAGACGTAAATAATGTCAAAGCGAGCCGCCCACAGACCACTCGAAATGATGTCTTACCTTGCCGGTACCACGTTGCGTGCTCTTCTCACAAAACATGAGCGGCTCATCTGCTGCAAGTCGTGTGTCCGTCTCATGCAGCTGATCTGAGCCAAATAGTGTGCCCGAATTGTCCAGCTGATATGAGCCCACTCGCGTGCCCGTCACAATCAGTTGGCATGAGCCATAACTCGCGCCTATCTCAAGGCATATGCATGGGGGCTGCAGGGGTCAAGGCATATGCGCTGAGGGCTGCAGGGGTTAAGGCATATGCATGGGGGCTGCAGGGGTCAAGGCATATACATGGGGGCTGCAGGGGTCTCAAGCAGCACATTTGAGCCAACGCGCGCGCCTGTGTCATGCAGCACATATGAGCCAACGCGCGCGCCTGTGTCATGCAGCACATTTGAGCCAACTCGCGCGCCTGCGTCATGCAGCACATTTGAGCCATCGCGCGCGCCTGTGTCATGCAGCACATTTGAGCCAACGCGCGCGCCTGTGTCATGCAGCACATTTGAACCAACGTGCGCGCCTGTGCCATGCAGCAATATTTGAGCCAACACGCGCGCCTGTGTCATGGAGCTGATATGAGCCAACGCGCGCGCCCGTGCCATGCAGCACTTTTGAGCCATCGCACGCGCCTGTGTCATGCAGCACATCTGAGCCAATGCACACCCCCGTCTCATGCAGCTGGTATGAGATATGATACTCACTCACGTGCCTGTATCTTGCAACTGATCTGAGTTGCCATTATCGTTCGTTTTGCACGAAGCTGGTATGAGCCATCACACTCCCCCTGGGTCATGCGGCGGATCCGAGCCTACATGCGGGCTCATCTTACGAAGCAGGCCTAGCCCGAAGGGCTTCGCCTGGCACACCATGCCTATGTCACTTCGTGTTGTAATGACTTGGCACGTGATATTTTTCAGATAGAGAACCACATTATGTGTGATTCACAATATAAAGATGGCCCGTGCAAACCGTTGACTTGACACTTTTTGTGTAAGACTTGCAGTTGCCACGAAGCACTGTTACTCAAACCTTAAATTGGCACTTTGCGTGCTTTTCAAGTTTCTCACGAAGGCTTTTCTCGCTTGGGCCAGGTCAGAGCAGCAGTCGGTACCTAAAGAAATCTCTGCACCCGGGGAGGCTGTTCATTGTGCCAACGCTCTCGTTGGTGCAAATGGCATAGTGACTCGGAGTACAAAACCTTTCTCTTCAAGCTGTGAATCATCTTCGATGTTTGCGGGTGGAGTTACTGGGCGAATGGGACTGGATGATGATAGCTTGATTCCTGATGCGTTACGTCTCGAGATGGATCCACGCCAGGCTGAAGGTCAGGCAACATCGAGAGTCGAGGTATGACGAATATAAGCCACCACCATACTACACCTGCTGAGCGAAAACAAGAATTTCGTGATCAGCTAGCAACACTGTGGTTTGCAATGTCCAAAATACTATGCAGCACTGACTTACCCCTGAGGACCACGCAGGTACCAAGGCCAGAAGCACATTTGCCACAGGAATTACACAGAGAGCAAATCAATGAATGGTATGCTGAGGCTTCAGCAACCTCGGCTGGAATGGATGCCCTCGATTGATAAATACAGTTTTCATTGGCAGAAGACCCTGCTGTCGAGCAAGAGTTCGCATCATGCGCTTGATGGAGTGCTAGAAAATAACAGTACTTGGGTTGCAGTATCCGATAATCTTGACGCCTCGGGCGGTGACTTGCAAATTGCACACTCAATTGAATCCTTTTGGGATCCAATAAACAAATGTAGTCTGTTTATCCCTGCAAAGAAACTGCGGCACAACGTTTCCCGTTAAATTCGAAATGTTCCAACCTGTGCATCTTGGTGCCGGATGAGCCCTGTTCCACCGAGGATAATGTAGTTCAACTCGTCCGTAAATTGATTTCGGGAAATATCTGATAGCTCTCGTCACGATTGCCCTTCTAAAAAGAGTATGTATCTAGAGTAAACCTGTGTCATGGAGCTGATATGAGCCAACGCGCGCGCCCGTGCCATGCAGCACTTTTGAGCCATCGCACGCGCCTGTGTCATGCAGCACATCTGAGCCAATGCACACCCCCGTCTCATGCAGCTGGTATGAGATATGATACTCACTCACGTGCCTGTATCTTGCAACTGATCTGAGTTGCCATTATCGTTCGTTTTGCACGAAGCTGGTATGAGCCATCACACTCCCCCTGGGTCATGCGGCGGATCCGAGCCTACATGCGGGCTCATCTTACGAAGCAGGCCTAGCCCGAAGGGCTTCGCCTGGCACACCATGCCTATGTCACTTCGTGTTGTAATGACTTGGCACGTGATATTTTTCAGATAGAGAACCACATTATGTGTGATTCACAATATAAAGATGGCCCGTGCAAACCGTTGACTTGACACTTTTTGTGTAAGACTTGCAGTTGCCACGAAGCACTGTTACTCAAACCTTAAATTGGCACTTTGCGTGCTTTTCAAGTTTCTCACGAAGGCTTTTCTCGCTTGGGCCAGGTCAGAGCAGCAGTCGGTACCTAAAGAAATCTCTGCACCCGGGGAGGCTGTTCATTGTGCCAACGCTCTCGTTGGTGCAAATGGCATAGTGACTCGGAGTACAAAACCTTTCTCTTCAAGCTGTGAATCATCTTCGATGTTTGCGGGTGGAGTTACTGGGCGAATGGGACTAGATGATAGCTTGATTCCTGATGCGTTACGTCTCGAGATGGATCCACGCCAGGCTGAAGGTCAGGCAACATCGAGAGTCGAGGTATGACGAATATAAGCCACCACCATACTACACCTGCTGAGCGAAAACAAGAATTTCGTGATCAGCTAGCAACACTGTGGTTTGCAATGTCCAAAATACTATGCAGCACTGACTTACCCCTGAGGACCACGCAGGTACCAAGGCCAGAAGCACATTTGCCACAGGAATTACACAGAGAGCAAATCAATGAATGGTATGCTGAGGCTTCAGCAACCTCGGCTGGAATGGATGCCCTCGATTGATAAATACAGTTTTCATTGGCAGAAGACCCTGCTGTCGAGCAAGAGTTCGCATCATGCGCTTGATGGAGTGCTAGAAAATAACAGTACTTGGGTTGCAGTATCCGATAATCTTGACGCCTCGGGCGGTGACTTGCAAATTGCACACTCAATTGAATCCTTTTGGGATCCAATAAACAAATGTAGTCTGTTTATCCCTGCAAAGAAACTGCGGCACAGCGTTTCCCGTTAAATTCGAAATGTTCCAACCTGTGCATCTTGGTGCCGGATGAGCCCTGTTCCACCGAGGATAATGTAGTTCAACTCGTCCGTAAATTGATTTCGGGAAATATCTGATAGCTCTCGTCACGATTGCCCTTCTAAAAAGAGTATGTATCTAGAGTAAATTATTAAGCATTTAGAATGCAAAATACAGGGTGATGCGTATTGTGTGATATAAAATGCAGAGTTGACTACAGGGTGCGACGTATACATTATATACGTAGGCTGCAAAGGATAAAGAGTCGCATCATTATGATGGGCTGACCGCTTAGCCTGTCACCGGTTAACGTACTCCGCGATCTGAGAAGGCACGATAAGGATCACGCTCTAGGCGCGCAGTACTCGGCCCGGAGCAGGGCCAGAAATTATTATGCTCAAACGCCCGAACGGCGTGGTTTTCTCTTTTTTTCCTTCTAGGCACACAGGAAATATTTCTCACTACATGAACAAAACCCCACGGTTCCACCAGCGAGTAGAACAATTCTTGACGTATGTCCAGTGGTGCCTCAAGAGCCACCAAAGCTAAGAGGCCATACTTTCGCAACGCCATTTCCTGAGTTGCGGCGGTATACTTTAGGCTTTAGCTCGCGGATCGGACGGGGCACCGCTCCGAAAGAAAAACTTCAACGGTTATTCTTTTTCAAAAGAAGATCGAGTCCCTACTGGAGCTTTAAAAAACTGCAATCCGTAGCAGGATCTGTGAAGATTGGGGAAAGATCACTGCAGGGTGAGTTCCATGGACGTTACGTCACCAAGAAAAATATATCAAAGTGCAAAACAAGAGACGTATGGAACTAATCATACGAACAATTTAAAGCACGACAAACCAGAAGCGGAGCAAACCCGAAGTGATATGCACACGGGCAGTGAAACGCGCGGGTGACCAAGCGGCATTTTCACTCAGTGTGCTAGATTGGCCACTTAGACTAAGTACTATGGGCTCTCCTTCAGTCCACGGTAGTCTACCTAGTGCCAGATTAGCGAACGTGTGGCACCGAGTGTCATCGCACCCGAACGAATGAAAAGAAAAAAGAAAAAGTGCGACTCTTCCTATCGGAAGCGTGATATTCGTAGGTGCACAGCTGTCACGCCTGCCCCTAGTCATCATCAATTCATGGTGGCTTCTTGCTGTTTTGGGAGGTCATCTCTTTCTCTGCCTCGTTGTACGAATTTAGAATTTTCGTGGCCCATTCCACCGCTTTTCCGCTGATTGCTTTGAGGAGAGCCACCGCCTCCTTCCTTCTGAAGCCGAGGTGCTTCGTGAGGGCCCGCTCATTGTGTCCGTACACAGATCCTGTGACCCCGAAGACCATTGGGTGGAGGAATACTTTGTATCCTCGCCTCCTGAGATTCCCGTAAGCATGGGCTCGTATTTGATTTTTTCGTATGAGGTCGAATACCACGTGAAGGCCAACTCGACCAGGTGGATTTCATCAACATCTGCATCACGTGTGTTGTCCGGTTGTCCCGGGGGTGCATCCCGTACATCTTCTGCCCCTTTTACCATGACTATGTCCACGAAGTGCGGTATATCGTCTGGCGGGTCCTTAGGGCCCGGGTGGTCATTTGTGCCAGGAGGTATTTGAATGACCTGCCTGTCATGTTGATCTGCACTCTCAAATCGAATATGACGGCACTGTTATAATTAGGTGCATAGGTGGGAAAACAGACAGTAGAATGAGATTGAGAGTGACAGATGCCGAATCAGAATGAGCTTGCAGGACAACGGTATAAAAGGAGCCGACAAGGACTGTCGGCTCAGTTAGGACTTGTTTATTATTTCTCATTGACTTACAACAGACCGAAGTGTTATTGAAATCAACCCCCTTCCCGTGCAACCCGAAGAAGGCAGCACAGTGCAACCCGAAGTTGGCAGCACACCCTTCACCTTACCGTCATCCGATGTGATGACGTTCTCTGCTAGTTATCGCATATTCACTCTCGTACTCTAATCATCGTATCGTACCGATATTAGTAAGTCCATCAATCAGTTAGTACGATATCATATTCCTAACCGGCTAATCAATAGATGAATCCGTCGAGATATCCGTCGACCGTCTACTACTCGTACTGCCCGGGCCAATTTGGTATCAGATGTGGCGACGATCACAGACTTGCACGTGATGCGGTAGAATAGTTGATCGATACAGTCTATTAGCCGTAGTTTTCTGATCAATACGATATGCGCGACAATGTGCGACAATGTGCGACAGCGGATGTCGTCGTGATTTCTGTTCT
The DNA here is from genome assembly GCA_001247695.2 of Cymbomonas tetramitiformis. Classification (NCBI taxonomy): domain Eukaryota; kingdom Viridiplantae; phylum Chlorophyta; class Pyramimonadophyceae; order Pyramimonadales; family Pyramimonadaceae; genus Cymbomonas; species Cymbomonas tetramitiformis. The sequence continues at coordinate 78,903 of LGRX02000110.1, forward strand.
GGCGATAACACAACATTATTATTCGTGTGCTGATATTTGCATATCTAGTCGAGCGGGATGGTTTATTAAATGGTTGCGCGTTATCATCATCTTATTCGTCGTCTTTTAATGGTTGCAGCTGCTCGTTTTACGTATATGTGACATCGTCATCGTGGGAGTGGTCGTCATCGTTGCTATGCAGAATGTTGCAGTGCTTCAACTGTTGTTGTGTGTAGTTCCGTGAGATTGCTTCAGAATGATCTTTTCGTGCTTGCACTCAAAATCAGTGTGCGGAAGCCCTGCGAAAATTTTCGGGTTTTCAGTGCCCACGACATGATGACGACGAATGATATTTTCGTGCTTGCGCTCAACATCTGTGTACGGAAGCCCTGCGCAAATTTTCAGTTTTTCAGTACTAACGGCATGATGACAACGAGTGAATTATTACCTTGGAATTTGTGTCAGCAACGCGATGATTAACGTGGCTTCATACGAGGTACTGGGGGGGAGACGGCGACAAGCAGTCTTCAATACCTGTATATAGCAACTTCAGTCATCGTCCATATCATAGACAACGTCGGCAATACGTCAGTACGTCAATATATTCACATCTTCTCTGTACCTTGTCCGATATTCTTGCAACATTGATTTTTATTTCGGCATACGATGCATCATTGCAGTTGATAATTTGTTTTCGTACGTGTGAATCATTCACCGGTGTACACCTATGATCGATGTTTGTGTGTATGATATGTGTGGGTGTGATGCGGTACGATGATTCAGCGAGCGACAACATTATGTTATTCTTCAACGATGTCGATCATACAGTATGTCGCGGAACCATGTTTGAGTGTTTCTGGTTGAGGATGTTTTTATAAGCTGTTGACAATCGTGTCGCGGAGCCCTGGCAAATTTTCTGGATTTCGACGTTCATGCTTGCGCTAGACAGCTTCTTCCCTTGATGATGTTCGTACCTGGCGGTTAAAAAATCGTGTTGCGGAGTAAGGCGCGGCAATTACCGGTAATTTGAAAAGGGGGTCTGGTATTACCGGTAATTTTACCGGTAATTACCATCCCAGTAATTTACCAAAATAATTACTGCCACTTATTATATATGGAGTCAGGGGTAATTTGAAAAGGTGGTCTGGTATTACTGGTAAAATTACCGGTAATTACCATCCCAGTAATTTACCAAAAAAAATACTGCCGCGTCTTACATACTACGTACACAACAGCGACCACATCGCCAGTATACACGAGCGTACACACACCCTTATGTGTGCGCACCAGCAACAATGGCTATTCCCTTGCTGATGCAGTATAGATCTCTTCCTGGATATATATCATCAATTCCGGTAGAACACACACAACCTAAGGGGTATGCACTACCCAGATTGGCAGTTCTTCCCCCCTTACCTGGAAACTGTTGAAATTTTCGCAAGCATGCAAACATATGTACATACATACATGCAGTATATATACATATACTTGCGACGGTATCGGTATTTAAAGTGTTGAAGGCTCTACCCTACTGTGCACAACTCCCGCCGGCAAGGCCGTGGGGACCCTCCGTCACTGGAGACTCTCCGCTTTGGCCGGGGTCGGTTAGCTCGAGAGGGCGCTGTCCATCCAGAAGTTATATTACCAACCGTCGCAGTATACATGTGTATATATGTGTGTGTGTATGCATGTATGGGCTGAAGTATAACGTGTATGTTTGATTGATACTAGTGTGATTTTTTTTTTAAGCAGTGAAATTGCAGTATGTATTTTGTATGTGACTGTGATTCATATTGCTTCATACAACGTTCTGGGGGGGAAGAAGACGAAGATCCATCATCAGCGCGTGTATGAACAACCTGGATCATCAGGTACCTTCCATACAAATAGCATATACGAGCCCATAGATTGCGCATCGTAAATAGAAAATCATGAATCCATACGCGACAGCACAGAGCACCCCTGTGGGAGTCTCACCGTTACCATATGTATTAGGTTCCATAAATACAAAAGATAATATTAATCCTCAGTCTGTGCATCAGTTGCAACAGCAAATGCATCAGCCGCAGTGTCAGTGGCATCATATCCGCAGACTCCGTCTGCTTCATCAACACAAATACCATACATGCATCCATCAGTGATGCACACATATCTCCAGACTCCATCTGCTCAATCATTACAAACACCATACATGCATCCATCAGTGATGCACACATATCAGCAGACTTCATCTGCTCCATCAATACAAGTGTCGCACATGCATCCATCGGTGATGCACGCACATCTCCAAACCCCCTCTAAACCATCGGTACAATTGCCGCACATGCATACATCGGTGTTGCACGCATATTCACAAAATCCATATGTACATACTACGCAATTGCCATACATATATCGGCATACGGCTGTGCGAATGCCGGCAGCGATATCTGTCCTACCATCAGCATATTCTGCCCCAATCACATCTACGCGGCCTAATATGATGGCACACGACGATTCGACATCTGCATCCATAAAATTGCTTACGCGCATGGGGCTGCCGTCGCCGGCGGCCCATCCTGAGTATTATGCACGGTCAATGACCGTTTCTGGAGTATGTCCACCAATAGCGACATATGCCGGAATATCGGCCGCAACATTGCAAAAGAATGATTCAGCTGGAACCGGAGATTCAGGTGTGATGACACATTCACACATGAATAATAATGCTATAATTAGAATGCAAGAATAGGGGCACCAGTGGAACATCATTTGCGTACTGGAGAACCTCATCTGGATGACTTGTCTATAATCGCGTATACACCTGGTCATAGTATACATGTAACGCACACATCATCCAATGAGGCCAACAAATATTTATTGCATGCTGAAGCATCCCGGTCGAACGATCCGCTTATGAATATTTGTGCGCCCATCCATGATAATCACATAACACGACAAGCGCGTAGGGAAAAGCTTGCTAAGCATCGCGGCGCAACAGTGAATTTAGTGACAGCGGATTCACACGATAGGATGGAAAAGGGGAAAGCAGGTGCATCTGTGCGTATGCCAGTGGAGACTGTGGAAATCGGTGCGCTGGATAAGGAAAGGGTACATATGCATGAGAGTATGCGTGCGGAGTGTGGGAGTGCACGTAATCTGGCGAAGGCGCATACTTCAGAGCATGTTAGCGTGCGTGCGCCGATGCGTACGCCGGTGGAAACTACGGTAGTAAATGCGCTGGATGAGAAGGTGGTACACGCGTATGAGAGTAAGCATGCAGGGTGTGGGAATGTGCGTAATCCGGAGAAAGCGCATACCTCAGCGCATGTTAGCATGTGTGTGCCTGTGCGCACGCCGGTGGAAACTGCGGTAGTGAATGAGTTGGAAGAGAGGAAGACGCACACGCATGAGTGCGCGTGCGTGGAAGTGGGTGAGCTGAATACTGCACTATGTGCGGTTCCAATCACCAAGGAAGTGAGTGCCACAGCGCTGGATGAGAGGGAGGTACACACGCATGAGAGCGCGCGTGCAGATTGTGGGAATGTGTGTGATCTGGTGGAAGCGCATACCCCAACGCATGTGAGCGTGTGTGCGCCTGCGTGCGCGCCGACGGAGATCGTGAAAGATGGTGCGTTGAATGAGAGGGAGGTACACACGCATGAGAGTACGCGTACGGATCGTGGGAATGTGTGTGATCTGGTGGAAGCGCATGCCCCATCGCATGTGAGCGTGTGTGCGCCTGCGTGCGCGCCGACGGAGATTGTGAAAGATGGTGCGTTGGATGAGAGGGAGGTACACACGCATGAGAGTATGCGTGCGGATCAGGGGAGAAGTCCTGTCGCGATTGACCGGCCCCTGGCCGAGAGAGTCTCCCAAAAAGAGGGGTTGGCCGAAGATTGGCCGAAAGAATTTTGACCCTTAAGTATGAAAAAATATGTCAAAACAAGAAAAAACAGATGTTTTCTCGAAAACTGGCCGAAAGGCCTCCGGAGAGGACTTCTCCCCTGGTGCGGATCGAGGGAATGTGTATGTCCTTGTGGATGCACATACCCCAGCGCATGTGAGCGTAAATGTATCAGCGCGCACGCCGATGGAAATTGCAGTAGTAGAAGGCATTGACGCTGCAGATGGCAGAACAGGCTCAGGACAACAAACGCGTGCGTCGAAGCAAGTGTCTACAGCAACAGCAGCAGGACGAGATAGTCTTAGCATCACTGCAACGGCAGAACTTGATAGGGTGACCCGCGAGGCGAGGAAAGGTGGACCTATGCGAGCATGTCTATTTCTGAAGACCCGGAGGCACCAGTAGGACCAGTTCTTGCTACTGCAAATGCCTTTATCCCTGGTTGCTCTGTCCCAGCAGTAGCAATTCCAGCAGCAGCAGACACGGGCAATCATCACGCAGTGGATCATTGTTGTGTGGCTAATGGTGGTCCAGATGATTATTGTGCATCCGTCGGCGACCATCACTCAGTGTCTTATTCAGAGGAGTCTTTGCCTGTAGTGGAGCAGTGGGATCAGCATCATCGGTGCATCCTCGGCGGATGTGCAGTTGTGCACACACACACACGCTGGATTGTGATCCCGCATCCGTGATACCTGTAATTATGGTTGGTGATAATAGTGTGTGTGTGCCATCGGTGCCTATGTGCATGGGATCGATGTCACCACGCAAGTGTGTGGAATTCCCGGTGTCGGTGGAGCATGTCGCCGGAGTGGCGTCGTTAACGATGAATGCTGGAATGATGTCATCGTGCGTGCATGTGGGATCATCGTGTGCGTGTGGTCCAATGGGCTCTGCATTGTCATCAACGCCGGATTTGCTTGCGTGTGCGCAGTCATCACATCAAGGTATGGCTTACGCGAGGTCGAGTTTACACAAAACTTCTGATTTTCTAGATCGTGAGATATAAGCGATTTAAGTATCCGCTTAAGTATGGTTAAGTATGGGAGATAACTGAGCGGTATCGAGAATAACTTTTCAATGCCTGGGTCAATTGTATACCCGGAGCGCGCAGTATGTTTAGATTGCTTTGAGCGACAGGTTTATCAAATAAAAATATTTTCGGAAGTTTTGTGTAAAGTCGACCTCGCGTAAGCCATACCTTGACATGTTGCGTCGCTGCCGTTGTGCGCTGCATTATCAACCATGTACGCGCACGCGCAATCGTCGTCACTTGAATTACAGCCGTTGTCATCGGTGTTCCGGTTGCCGATATCGTGCACAATTTGAATTTCGGCGCGGAAAGTGGCTGCACGAACACCATTCTCTTTTTCAATGGGGAATTTGGGCAAATGGTACCCCATGGACACGGAGACAGTTCTGCAAGCGCCAGTAGGGTACCTGACATGCATGCGGTTCCAGAAAGGAGGGGGGATGGACAGCCACAAGCAGCATTGAGCTGCAGCCCACGGCGCAGGCGTGCTGCCCTATCAACAGTGCTGAGCTGCAGCCTTCGGCGCAAACGCGCTGCCCAACCCGCAGTGCTGAGCTGCAGCCCACGGCGCAAGCGTGCTGCCCTATCAGCAGTGCTGAGCTGCGGCCTTTGGCGCAAATATGCTGCCCAACCCGCAGTGCTGAGCTGCAGCCCACGGCGCAAGCGTGCTGCCCTATCAGCAGCGCTGAGCTGCAGGCCTGCAGCCCTCGGCGCAAACGCGCTGCCCAACCCGCAGTGCTGAGCTGCAGCCCACGGCGCAAGCGTGCTGCCCAACCCGCAGTGCTGAGCTGCAGCCCACGGCGCAGGCGTGCTGCCCTATCAGCAGTGCTGAGCTGCAGCCCACGGCGCAGGCGTGCTGCCCTATCAGCAGCGCTGAGCTGCAGCCCACGGCGCAAACGCGCTGCCCAACCCGCAGTGCTGAGCTGCGGCCCTCGGCGCAAACGCGCTGCCCTATCCGCAGTGCTGAGTTGCAGTCCACGGCGCAGGCGTGCTGCCCTATCAGCAGCGCTGAGCTGCGGCCCTCGGCGCAAACGCGCTGCTCATCCAACCCGCAGTGCTGAGCTGCAGTCCACGGCGCAGGCGTGCTGCCCTATCAGCAGCGCTGAGTTGCAGCCCACGGTGCAGGCGTGCTGCCCTATCAGCAGTGCTGAGATGCAGCTTTCGGCGCAAACGCGCTGCCCCACCAGCAGCACTTAGCTACAGCCCACATTGCAAGCAGATGATATTCCCACCATCGTCGCAGCGGCATCACCATCAGTATGGTCGCGCGCCCTATTCACGATTCGACGGACAGGGAGGGCAATATAATTATACGAACCTGCAACCGGCCGCGAAGCCAGAAGAAGCGGCTGCAGGGAACATTTCCATCATTGCAACAGCGCTACCATAATCACCATCGGTAACAAAGAACCTGCAGCCGGACGCGAAGCCAGAAAAAGAGGCTGCAGGGAATATTTCCATCATTGCAACAACGCTACCATCATCAGCATCGCCATCGACGACAGAAGATCTGCAGCCGGCCGCGAAGCCTGCGTAGATATGTGCAGCATTGTCATGCATGTGCACATGTGGTTGTGTGGACACGCTACACGTATGGTAACACTTAGGGTTCGCGCTCGCATGGGGGCCATTTCCTCCCGAATTCTGCACGTATTTGCAAGTGCTACTATTTCAAATATGTTTTGCTGTCATACTATCTTATAACACACCCCATAAAAATAAAACCCCATAAAGGGGTCGATTACCAAAGACCTTTGCATATGTTACCTATCCTTTGTAAATCCGTGTGATAACGCATAGGGTTTGAGGGGGGTTTGGGCAAAATTTTGCCAGAAACGATGGCACATGATATATACGGTAAATAGGTGCATGTTTTTTGCCGTTTTACTTTCATTTGATTACCTTCAACCTCTACCTAAAAGCAAATGCAACATTTTAGAACACTCCTCAATATGCCTAAGAGCCGCGCGTAAGAATCCTCAAAAACCCGCTCCGTACGAAGAGAAAACTTCCAAAATTATAGCCACCCTATTTTTATGCTAAAATAAGTTCATATTTGTGCAAAAAACATCATAACACTAACCTTCAAAAAAACTTCCAATTTAAAGCGAATATTCCAATTTAAAGCGCTGGTCGTTGAAGGACTGGTCACTGGGTCATCAGACGCACGCTGAATCTCCTATGGCAGCGTCACTACTGGGTGGGCTTGAAAGGAGACGTCACGGCAATGGTGACACAATGTGAAACCTGTCAGAGGGTGAAGACCCACTACGGACTACGCACGAGAAGAAGCCATGCTCCCACCGCTGGAGATCAAGTCCTTTATGTACCGGTGGTCCCTGGACTTGGCTTGGCCCACGAAACGGGTGACGAAGGCTGGGAATCAGAGGGCCCTGATCATGACCGAGCACTACACGCGCTTCATCGTGTGCGTTCCGATTCCCAACAAGGAGGCCGCCACCATTGCCATCGCCTTCCGCAACCACGTCTACTTGTCAGTGTTTGGGGCGCCAGCAGAATGCCTCGTGGACGGGGTACTGAGTTTGAAGGGGCCCTTCGCAGACATGTGTCGACAGTGGCTCGTCGATCGCAGAGTGACCTCCCCAGACTCCCCGGAGGGCAATGGCTTGACAGCACGTGTCGTGACGACGATCAAGTTCTGCTTCAAGAAGATGGCCCTTGACAAGTGGCTATTACCCTTCGGGTGGCTTAAGCCACCTTAACAGCGATTTAGGGTGGCTTAAGCCACCTTAACGTTTTCAATTATTACGGGAGCTATCGGTACCGGAAGCTAGATTTTTTAGCTCAAAATGACGGCGACATTGTCTTCTTTTAGACACTATCTATGTGCACTATTAGGCGGGCCCAAGTTCCCGGTGAGCAATTTTGAGAAGTATCCAAGAGGGTGCAACATTTAGTAAAATTTGAGCGATTTCCCCGGGTTTTGCATACCCATGCTACTTCAACCGAGATTTTGAGGGTCAAGATGACCTCGGATCAAACGTTTGGCAAGACACTGCAGAAAGAGCAGCTTGAGATCTTGACAACATAGGTCTCCAAATTTTGAAAGCGTCTTCGAGGAAGCCCCCGTGAGCTAATTGGCTTAAGGTGGCTTAAGCCATCTTAAGGAAAATTGGGAAATACCCACCCTACTTCAATCGAGATTTTGAGGGTCAAGATGTATTCATATCAAACTTTTGATAAGACACTGCAGAAAGAGCAGCTCAAGATCTTGACGACGAAGGTCTCCAAATTTTGAAAGCACCGCCGAAGAAGCCCCCATGAGCCCTTTAAATCAAGGTGGCTTAAGCCACCTTAAGCTGTGGGTAATAGACACAAGGTTCTGGACTATAAGTGGGACGAATTACGCTGGTCGCTTGTGCAGGTTGTGCTCGGCTACAATGCGGCTAACCAGCAGTCTACGGGAGTGGCACCTTTCACGCTTCTATTTGCACAAGAGAGAGGCAACCGTGTCACCTGATCTGCGTAAGCGACAAGAGTTGAACTCGAAGACCAGGAGGAGAAGACGCTCGCTGACGACCTGTTGCAACGAGCGAACATCGTGAAGAAGCTCATGGTGCACGCAGGATGCAGCTTGGAGATCGCGCAACACCGTGGCACCCTGCTGTACGAACACAGGCGGAGTGGAGGTCACGACTCGTAACCTCCACTACGTCCTAGCCGAGGGCCGTAATCTACCACTACCTTGCAACCGAGGGCAAGCAGCTTACGAGTCTAAGCCTCACCAGTTCAAGGCTGGCAATTTCGTGTACATACGCCAGAAACCAAGGTCCGGCATGGAGGTGGGTAAACGATATTGGACACGAAGTGGGAACTGGTTCTGCGCGATCGAGAGGTCATCAGACATGAGACAGGTCGTCATCGTTTTTTCGCCGGCGATTTGTGGCGAAATCACATTGATACGCTTCCATCGTCATGTGTGTCGCTCGCGGGATAACTGTTACCTTCCCACCTTTCTAACAAAATTGCGCCTCCACTTCTAAATTGCATTCTATGCTGCATTATGGCTGTACCAGTTCGGGCGCCGAAACCAGAAGCTGAAGCAGCTCGCCCATACAACCACCACACTCTTAGACGGTCTAGGAATCACGCCGTCCCTCCTGTAGTTCGCCACTGGCGCATAGAGTTCTATTCAGCGCGCGACGAAGATGTCGACGAAGATCTTCCTTTGCAGTTTAGAGCGGCTCTTCGTCGCTGGCTGCAAACTCGGGACTGCGGGTTTTTCTGGGCATTTTACTCCGCTAGTGGGATACCTCGTTTAACAGTCCCTGCGTGGGATATCTCTAACAACTAGCATCTGCGCGAAACTCTTCCACCCAAACGGTGCGCATTCGCACTATGACCTCCGTGGATGATTTGTCTTCTGCTGTTCCTTCGACATTACCGCCAGAGGTCCTCACCGAGAAAACCATTTGTGTTGGCGCACAAGACTATCGCATTCCTCTGGGACCGATCTCGCGTTTCGAGCTTACACGGTCTTGGCAAAAAACCGCGAGGTCGCGCTATCCCAAGTTGCTCCCTACAACATACCTCCCACTATCCCGTTCCCAAGACTTCTTGCAAGCTGAAGGTGTATTTGCACCTCCGCGAGCGGATCCTAACCCAAAACAATTCGGCTGCAGCCGCGTACACGTCCAGACAGCTGCGAAACAAGAACGCGAGGCGAAAAAAAAGAAAACTACCCGGGTCCAAAAACCGCGTCCTACGCACGACGAGTTCCCTTACAAACGCACGTCCCATTGTCGCTCGACATGGGGAAGTGCAAGGCGTAGTTAGGTTAGGTACTAAGTATCCTTAATCGCCATTTGCCTTATATCTTGATTATGTGTCTATATCCAAACATTTTTTGACGATGAACCCACCAAAATTTGAATTTCGAAACTTGCAACACATTCAAAACCACCTCATATCTTTCGAATTTGTTTATCCAATTGAAAACCGGGTCAATTGAGCGGCCCAAGCATCCAAACTTTATCCTAACATCATACCCAATCATGCTTACCTAATTATACGTGCTGGCAGTCTCACATTGGGCATATATATGCATTCCAATCCACCTTACACCTGTAAAAAACATTTATGATCCAAGGGTTTACAATGGTTTTTACCACCTCAAAGTGAGCATAAACATTGAAATTGACACGCATTCCTAAGATCGTCACTGTCGACACTTCGGTGTGTCAATGTGTATATATATATATGGGATAAGTTTACATCGGGGGCCGACATTTCATTTTAATCCACATCGGGGGCCGACATCTCATTTTAATCCACATCGGGCGGAACACTTCATTTTAATCCACATCGGGGCCGACATTTGATTTTAATCCACATCGGGCAGACATCTCATTTTAATCTACATCGGGGGCCGACATTTGATTTTAATCTACATCGGGGGCTGACACGCTTTAACGTTTCACATCGGGTGTAGACATCTCATTTTAATCCACATCAGGGGGTTGACATTGCATAGCATGCGTAAAGAGAAGACACACGCAACTATATAATGTAAACGAAACATAACTACGCAAATCCAACCGGTAGATATGTAACTCGTATTACGATGAGCATATCTACCGGTTGGATTTGCGAAATAATGTTTTTTGGTGCCGCAAACGATGAAAGACTGTCTTGTTTGGCGAAATGAAACAGTTTTTCACTGCTGGACACTCCAAAAAACATTATTTCGCGAATCCAACCGGTAGATATTTTCATCGCGATATGATTTACATATCTACCGGTTGGATTTGCATAATTATGTTTCGTTTATATTATATCCTTACGTTGAAGGCAATGCATACCCCCCATGTGGATTAAAATGAGATGTCTACACCCGATGTGGATTAAAATGAGATGTCGGCCCCCGATGTAGATTAAAATGAGATGTCGGCCCCGATGTAGATTAAAATCATGTCTACCCCCGATGTGGATTAAAATGAAATTACGCCCCCGATGTGGATTAAAATGAAGCGTGCGCCCCCGATGTGATTAAAATGAAGCGTCTGCCCCCGATGTGGATTAAAATGAGATGTCGGCCCCCGATGTAGACTTATCCCTATATATATATATATCAATTCAATTTTTGAGAGCTTAACATGCCCATACTTCATAGTTTCCTGCACAGAATTCATGTGCGCAGTCGAACGTCGAGAATATTTCCACATGCCAGTTTTCATGAAATCCGAATTTCGTGAGAGGGATGCCATTATGCGAGGTGAATATATGGACGAATTGAAAGTTACGAGAGGTCGTACGTTTAAGAGAGCACGAATGGGTCATAATGTTGTCGACTACCGCCACTAAAAGCATGGGGGTGGCCCATACCAAGTGCTAGCGACGCTAGCACACTCCGGTCCTTGTGAAGTTGTGATAGGACCGGCCAAATTAATCAAAATTCAGCGAAAATGCCCCCACCTCTTCACACATAGTAATAACATATCTACATCGAATAAACCACCCAACCAAGGGTCAAAATAGTTGTTGGGACACCCAATAATGATCCCTACTAAGCACTCATATTATGATATGTTTTTCCAAAAAACGGACCCTATAGCCCCAAATCGCTTAGGTCGGTCCTTGTGGTAGGACTGAAGCTTCGGGCAGTAGCCACGAAGGAATGGGCGAAACTGTAAAGTTCTGACCTGCAGCAACGTGCAGCCTTGCAGGGATGAAGCAGCGAAGGCTCACGCGCTCCGCCTCCTGCAACTCCTCCTGAGTGGCGCTGCTGCCACAGTGGACGAATCCGTCCACCTGCTCAGGATGAGCACTGAAGAAGTACTCCAAGGGCACCATGGTGAACACGCGCTGGGTGTCCACCTCCTCGACGGTGTAGAGCCCTGTCTCTGCATCTCTACATCGCACCCTGCGCATAAAAATAAAGGCACCTGGACAATGTGTATGCGCGGAAAAAGTATACAGCGTTGAGACTGGACAGTCGCTTACCAAGCGAATGTGTTTACAGATCCAGACTTACACCTTCCGTACTCCACCGCAAGGGAGCCAGCAGCCAGGCGGGAAGACGACGTTAAACCAGTTATCTTCCACTGGGTGTTCCTTTCGACAGCGACCGATGTTGGACGCCTTGGGCTGCCCGCGCAGGCCCCACTTGCACGCAAAGCACATGTCTGTTTGCGGCGAGCCATGCGAGTCCAAACCTTGTTGGATACGGGCGGCTAGTTTGCGCTTGTACGCAGCGCTGAACTTTTCCGGATCTACTGAGGCTCCTGTCATAACTATAATAGAAGAAAAACGAAAGCAAAGTTGCGAAAGAAGTAAATAATGCACTGCTGGCGGCTTTTGCAAGTGAAAGTTGGCATGCAACTTGCAACACTACATGCAACCTGCAAAATGTACACGCAATCTTCAAAAATCGGTGTACGATGTAACAGTTATCCCGCGAGCGACACACATGACGAAGCTTGGCAATGTGATTTCGCCAAAAATCGCCGGCGAAAAAACGATGACGACCTGTCTCAGGTCTGATGACCTCTCGATCGCGCGGAACCAGTTCCCACTTCGTGCCCAATATCGTTTACCTGGAGGTGGCCTCCAAGCCTGCCATCTTGAAGCTGGTAAAGATTCAGAGAGACGGGGCAGTAGTGCTGGAAGACAGCACTAAACTCAGACAGAGAGAAGCGCACCGTGCAGAGTATTGCGCCATGCCATTTGCAGGTGAAGGATCAGTATGCGACTGCAGTGCTGCCATCCCCAGCAAGCACCTGGCGTGTGAGAAGTGCAAGAAGACTGATGGAGAAGCTTCAATGCTACTGTGTGACACGTGCAACCGAGGGTACCACACCTGGTGCCTGGAACCAGCGCTGGACGGAGTCCCGTGGCGGTGACTGGCAATGTCCCAAGTGTCCGTGGGCACGGAAGTAGTGGTTGCCTCAGCTGAGGTGAGCACATCAATTGGCTACTGCCCCGAGCTTGGGTCCTATCACAAGGACCCACGCATAATGCTCGTACCATGCATACTAATTGAATATAGTTATAGTTTGACCGCTTTCGTCGAGTATTATTTTTATGAGCCCAATTAATTTATTTTTAAGTGAGAATGCATAGTGATTGCATTTATGTCCTTGGTTGCGGCGGTTACTTTGGATATGTGTTTCCCCTAAAAAATAATTAAAATGGCGGTCCTTTCACAAGGACCCATTTTTTATTTGCTTGCTCGAAGGTGCTATGAAAATTGCAGGACCCATGTTATCAAGTTCTCGAGCTGCTCTTTCTGCAGTGTCTTGTCAAAACTTTCATCCGAGGTCATCTTGACCCTCAAAATATCGGTTGAAGCAGAAAAAATGACCCAACTTAAAAATTACACTAAATCGACTGCCCAAAATGTCGCCTTTCGTCTTGTATGACTGTGCATATGCACCATGTTATGGTCCATTCTGGGTATATAGAGGGCTTAAAAATTACGTTAGTGTGTATATATGAAGACTGCAATGCGGCGATAGCTTGCGGGCGTCATGTGCGCAGTCAATGTCACATCTCCGACATTGTTCCATGCCAAAATTAGCCCATATATTTCCTAATATTTGCCTAGGAAATGGCGGGATATGTGGATTGTGACACCTATAACGGCGTGAAATGGGATGCCACCGGGCACAAACATCCACCGATCATCGGCCATGGTATGTGCCACCAACATTGCATAGCGTCGGCGCCGTGTGCTTCAAAATTCCGTTTGTGAAAAAATCAAGAGCTACATACCTCGTTTTCAAACATTTGAAAAACTACAACGTTGAAATTTTCAGGGTTACTAGCAGTTATGCTACCAATAGACGCACGCCACATCGGATATATGCCAAGCAGCCATAGGATAAGTTAGTTTGGGTCATAATTAGTCTACCTTATTATTGGTGGTTGCCTCAATTTATCTCAAGAAGATGCTTTTAAAAAAATCGTGAAAAAGTGGTCCTTGTGAAAGGACCCAACGCAATTTGGGTCCTATGATAAGGACCGCGGGGCAGTAGCCACAATTGCAGACAAGTTGGCTGCTGTGGAGCTCAAGCTCAATGAAAGGCTGGGAGCAGATGCGAGGCTGTTACCAGCCGACCACACAGGGCCGTGAGCACGGGTCGTGAACAGCCTTGGCAGGCTCTCACGTCACGACAGACAGCGAAGTTGGACGGCACCATGGGTGGCCTTCCAGATCGTGTGGAGTAGGGGGACCAACAGGTGCTGAGTAAGGTGATCAAGGAGCTGATGCCCGGTCACTGGCATGATGGTCATCGCACCATCCTGAGTAGAAAGTGCTCAGAGCAGCAGGTGCGAGCGAGAAGCTTACGTAAAGCACCTACAGTACATGCCATGCGCATGGGAGAAGTGCATACGAGGGGGGACGTCACGCAGTTGACCAGAACCCAGGTGAAGGTTGCCAGTCAGTTGGATTGGGGCCTGGAGTTGGTTATGACTGTGCCACATGAGGTGAAGCGCCTCGCGAACGAAGTGGACTGGAAGAAGATCAAGCACGTATGGGATCCCTGGGCTGGCACAGGGATGATCAGCAAAGTTATGCTGTTGGTAGGAGTGGCCTCACTTGGAAGTCATGAACAATGACTGGAACCCACAGTTGAAGTGGCCTGAGGCTTTAAACGCGCTGCAGCCAGGCAACTACCGCGCTTGGAAGCAGAGGTACGGAGTGTGTGACGCAGTGGTCACTTCGCCATGGTTCGCTGTCAGTGCTGGACATCGCGCTGCCATTGGCAGTGAAGGCCCGAGCAGAGTCTGTGGTGGCATGTATACATGTGCCATCGCATTACATGACTGACATGACCGAGAGCAGGGCACAGTATTTCCGTAAACTTTGCTATGCAGGTCGCTTGCATATGATTGGGCATCTGGAACATGGGCCTATTGGACGAAGATGTATGTGGGTGATGATTTTTCGTAACCCTCTGACACGTGCAAGGATGTTGCGTGGTGGTGAAGCCACTGGCGTAGGTGTGTTTACCTTAAGTATGGACAGGTTTGCTTTGAATGGCGTTACTACGGAAGATGCAGAACAAGTTCGTATCTAATGTATGTGCTCCTGGTAGCAGGTACAGATGGGGGATGTTGAGAAAAAGATCTTGCATATGTGAAGTTATCCACTTGTCAAAAAACTTTGAAGTTTTGGAAGTGTAGCTGTTATACTGGACAGTTAAGTGTTGGAAGTGTGGCTGTCTTACCGGACAGTTTTGTAGTGGCAACATGTACAGTGTTTACGTGGTCACTTAGAATATACTTAGAGTGAAACAGAGTTGCGTTATCATTGAGATGGTATATATGTATTCGTAGCGCCACGTTGTGCACGGGTTCGCGACAAATTTCACCTGGATTATTTAATAGCTTGATAACATTTACAGCGAGGGGTTGACATCGACTTGCTATTAGTACCTCAACACCGGTATTAGCACCAAAACACCGGTGTCTGAGGTACTAATAGCAAGTCATTGTAAACCCCTTGAAATGTTATAAAGTTATAAATTAAGTTATCTAGACGAATTGAAAATCGCCATGACCGGT
The DNA here is from genome assembly GCA_001247695.2 of Cymbomonas tetramitiformis. Lineage (NCBI taxonomy): Eukaryota > Viridiplantae > Chlorophyta > Pyramimonadophyceae > Pyramimonadales > Pyramimonadaceae > Cymbomonas > Cymbomonas tetramitiformis. The sequence goes on from LGRX02000110.1 coordinate 94,331, forward strand.
CTACATTCCGCTCTTAAGTGCTTACTTGTATTCGCATATTTTAAAAAAGTTCGAGCACTCAACAAACATATATGCAGCACGACAAAGTATGCTGCAGTGAATGATTTTAAAACTATTACTGCGGCTTCACCAAGTTTTAAAAAGGCAATGAAATGCAGTAACAGGAGCCAGAGAATTCTATGTGATAGCTCCAAGAACGTGAGGCAATAGTTAAAGCGGCTAGGGCTCATATAGTGTGTGCAGGCAAATGCAACAGTGTTTACAAATCACAGTCATACTTCGAATGAAGTATATATTTAGTTATTCGCTGAAACTATCGGCAACCCAGACAAAGCAATGATGTTAACATGCTGAAGTAAAGAAAAGTGGCGCAGTGCAGGAATACACGCTATACACCAAAACCGAGAAATTGCCCTAAGGTCGGTTCGCGCCAAGATCCTAGAACGTCGGCGCGTCTTCCTCGCCGCCAACATCCCAAAAAGCTTGGCGCATCCTCCCTTCGCTCTTTCAGGATGCGCAATATATAATATCCGTCGGTGAAAAAGAAATGAGCAGCGCAAAATATTTCATTTCAGCCAGGGAAAGTAAAGCAATCCTAAACATTAGTATGGCCAACCAAGACCGGGGTTAATCCCGCCAGGGTAGATCCCCAGACGCGCTGCTACCTCTTCGAATACGAACACGTTGCGCAACCGTTCCTACACAATTCTAAAAACGATACCGCGTTTCTAAAACACAAGATCGCAAAAAACTGCAGACAAGGCATGCGCACAAATTTGTCAAACATTAAAACACGGAGAGGCGGACATGTCGAGCGGTTGTGGTTGCGAAGTAGCAAAAGAGGGATGTCTTAAAAATCACGCAGAAAAGCTAGGCACATACGTGGCAACAAACAGCAGATCGCCTGAGCCAGCGGCGCATAGAAACATGAAACCGGATGAATATATGAGGTCCGTCGTCGTGACAATGGACAAACCATATTACACAAAACACTGCCCTTATCCGTCTGTAAAATTCCCGCATAAAAGCTTCGTCTAGCCGCTCGTCAGCGATCGGTCTGGCCGCCAGGTTCGAACTCAAAAGTATTTATCCAACTCGCGTGGGATCTCGACTATAAACCGTTTGAACGTTGAAGGAACGACGACGCCTTTCAACCAATTGAATTTGAGAACGAAAATTATCGTATGGATGATCGATCGACTGCGGTTCCCATTCGCTAACCCAAAAAAGAAAAACTCGCCTATTGCACTGTTTATCGGACAACAACTGTGTTACGCGATGGCAAACGTAGCCGCAAGATACGAACGCCATGAAAATACATAAACACATCTAGAGCCCTACTTTTTTAATCTAACGACGCAAAGTGTCCGACTGAGTTTTGCAGCGTTCTCATATCTTCGTACCCAGGAGGACATTATACGCCATACTGACACACGCTAAGGTCAATGCAACGAGACTCGCATTTCAATCCTCAGTCATTCTTGGATGGAGCCATCGTGCGACTCGTTATTTCTTCTTGTATTGTCTCCCTGAAAATATACACGTTGTCAACTTTGAAATCGAGAAACAGCCATATGTCCCACAACAAGTTTTCGGTATTTTCTATGACATTCGTGCGCGGTGGGTTTGGGAGTTTTGATGATTGTTAAGTGGTGTAAATTGGACGAGGTGTGAGTTTTATGCATACAACATGATATGCAAAGTATCATGTCGAAAAAGTAAAATTTGAAAAAGTTATGGATTATTTTCGTTTTCCGGATTTGATAACTTTTTTTGATGATGACTTTTTCGCAGGCTGAAAACCTAGGCCAGAGGTCTTTGTGGCTGATGAAGAATGACGATTTTTGGGTGTGGATGATGGTGATGATGTTTAAGGTGACATAGGATGACGATGTATCCATCATGGATGACTCGTCGTAAAACGAAAGTGGGACCAGAAAGATAGCGTTTCTGATAATAACGAATGTGCCACCTCGCAAGATCTTTAGTTTTGTTAGCCAATGGAAACCGTGGGCCATCGATCGATCGATACGATGATTTGCGATCTAGAATTTGATTGGTTGGGCGGTGAGACGATTCTGCTAGCGTTCGATTTTCAAACATAATGCACACCAGAATTTGAATAACCAAGCGTACAAGTTCTTTATCACGGCGGCCAGCAGGATACGCGTGCTTTGGACGAACTGAGGGGATAATGTTTTTGCCGATCGTTGAACTTACCTCACCAGTCCCACAGTGTGCTCTTCACTGCTGGCTTCGCATAACGAATTGGTTGCGAATCCTGCGCGCTCGTTTGGTATGCGCCGGCTGCCGGGATCTTTTGGTGGAGGTGGTTATGCGCCGGCTGCGGGGATCTTTTGGTTGAGGTGCAGGGCACCCGAATTATGAGCGCGAACTATGCTGTTGTTAAATCCTGCTGCTTTCGTTTCGTCCCACAAGTTTCTGGTGCCCGATCTCAGGATCTTGTGCTACGAAAGTCGTGGTAATGCTGGTGCATCGTTGATCTTGAACTGGGCAGCAGCGCGGTCCATCTTGAAATGGGAAGCGCCGATTATCTTAATCGGGTAGCAGCGCGTCTGGGGCTTGCCCTGGCGGGATCTTCCTCGGTCTTAGTTGGCCATGCTACTTTCAGTTTAGGATTTAGATCACTTAGGCTTTTCGCTATGCGCCTTTCTTCTCAACTTATGTGAACCAGTCAGCGATGCTGTTTTTTTTCCACCGCCCGACAGTTTCGGTTAATGTTCGCAGGTACTACGGGATCTACTGCTCGCCTATATATATATAACCAACCCCCGATACACACAGCTGCCTAGCGCCCCCTCATTTATATTTTTCACATATATAGCACATATATATAGCACTCGCAGTGTCTGCGGGATCTGCGTGGCACGAAAATTCGTGATGTCCTTCGGGACACGTTCATTTTGCTTGTTGAGATGCGATATGGATTTGCTGTTTTAGAACCCGGTTAGTATCAGGTTATAATAGAATAGTTTGATAAGCGGTATCGAAATTTTGTATATGTGTTGTTGCAAACTTGTAGTAGTATTATGTATTATTTTACCCTGCATGATTTCTGCTGTGTGAATAGCTGATATTGTTGACCGAGCAAGTCGAACCCTGCCGCCACTGAGATAAGCGTTATATACTGGTTCAAATCTGATGAACGGAAGCCGTGACTCTTTTGAATAGAGTGAAATAAATGCCTGCGAATATTATCACGTGAATACCACGGAATTATCAGAAAAATCAGGACAGGTCATGTCAAATATATGTACTTCAAAATATTATGTATGTGCCATACGTGCCTTACACATTTTGGGGTAAAAAGGGGCGGTGTGCGCGTGTGAAATTTGAATGAAAATGTATGAATTAGCGGAGATGCCCTTTTAAGTAGACTTGCATTTTTTTTTGCAAAATTGTGCATCCACAATCGCGGTACCAAAAATGATAATTGCAAAAGTTGTGGCTGTTTTTTAAAATTTTTAACAACCATTACCCTAGGACCTGAGAATGGCGTCAGCCATTTAATGGCGATGACGTTAGCCATTTAATGGCGTCATCCATTATAGGTACACGTGGGAGATGACAAAGACAAGCTTAGAAATAAAAACTGGGGTCGAAAATTAGAATCGCCTACATTTGAGACATCGAGATTCAGATTGTATGAAAATAAATATTAACGTCGCTCGCGTTTCGCTCTCCCGTCGCGGTGTCGCTGTCGCATCGCGTCGAGCAGCGATAGGGTTCTGCTCTAAAAAATGAAAATAAATGTGCCACCTCAAGATCCATTCGCGTTGGGGGAAATCGAATTTTAACCAATAGCCGAATAGATTGATTGATACGATGAATCTGATAGGTTGAACAGCGCAACTGACAATGGTGTTCGATGCAGACGGTTGAATTGCGATCTTTAGTTCAGAACAAGTTCAAACCAGTAGCAGTATAGCGCGGGTTTTGAAATTAGGTTCTGCGGCAACAGTTTCACAGCCTTCCTTGCACGGCCATTATTGCAGCTTGAGTTGTTTAATTTCGCGTTATCCGCATACGTATCCTACTGACGTTTGCTTTTAGGATTACGCGTATGGCTGCTTTTCTTAGCGCTCACCGGTTCGTCATTCTACACTTCTACGGCAACAATGACTCGCTATGTTGTTCTGTCAATGACCGTTTTGTGTGGGTGACGCTTTGTTTTGTTGGCGTGCAATTATTTGTGTGTAGGTTACGCTTATATTTTTTGGGGGTACGGAAGTCTCTCGTGACCACTCACGCTGGCGCGCAGCAGTGTCTTTTTTTTTTTCGGACGTCCGTACATTAAGAATTTATCTCAGCATCGGGCTTCACGGATTTGGAGGTGGCAGCGTGTTTGAGGCTTGACCTTGGCTGGATCAACCACCCCGGTCGCGCAGACCATGCTGTCGCATACGTTGCTAGATCTGAATGAATCGTTGTAAGATCGGAATGAGTGGCACAGTTTTTCGTGCGGCTCCTCCCATTGTTTTCCCGGGACTACTGCACCTACAAAGTTGTTTTCTTATTAAGTTGATCTCAGCGTCGGGAGTTTTTTGTTTAGTTGATCTCCGATTCTGCCTTGGAGTTAGCTGCTTGTCTATGGGTTGACCCAGGCGGGATCACCCCGGTCGTCATAAACCATGCTACCGCTGCCTTTTTGGTGACTCGTTGCAGTATCGAATCGGTGGGACTGTTTCTTATGTTCTTCTAAATCTTTTACTCATAAGTGGGCATGTATTTCATAATCTTCTGCATAGCCTCGGTTGATGAACACATAGATCAATGTGATTTTGCTTGTGGCTCTTTCAATTAACAAGTCAACTCGTTTACGTAGGTAGAAGTTAAGTTTTAGTCACTGTTACTTCCAAATCATGATCTTTCTTCAACAAGACCCAGAATTCAAGCTTGCTTAGAATGAGGTCGCCGCATGCAAAGTTGTAATTATCCCTCCGTGATCATTTTTCAATGAGTGAAATGCAATAAGATCGGTGAACATATGCGAGTGTGAATCGTCAGTTACTATCAATTATCCAGCTACTGTATGTGTGGGGATCAATCATCCGTGCAGAATATATTGGACATGATTGTGGCAAACTACCACTTTGACAGTATACAAAAACTTGTTGTAGCTGTGTCTTAATAAAAAATGGGAAGTATTACCAGCTTTATACCAGCTTCACACCGGTAGGCAATTAATCTAAACTATCACAAAGTATCTGCAGAGCACTTCTAAAAATACTGAGTGACAGTGAGACTAGTTAGCAACTCTGTATCTATTGTTTTGTTGTTTACATGTCAGCGAGAAGCTCCTTCAGCTCATCGTACATCACAAGTACAACGGCGCCACCAATACCACGAAGCACGTTGGAGAAAGCACCCTTGAAGAAAGCACCCACTCCTTCGTTTTGAGAGATCTTGACGAAGGCGTCAATGGTGCCAGAGTACAGCTTTTCCTTGGATCCGGAGGTCATCATCAGACGACGACGGACGGTGTCGAAAGGATAGGACAAGATACCGGCAACGTTAGTAACAACCTGAGCGACCAAGAACTTGGCCAAGAAAGGAGAGTCTTTGGGAAGGACACCCTTGGCAGTGTCGTAAAGTCCGAAATAAGAGCCGCGGTACACGATGATACCTTGCACAGACACGCCGAAACCCTGAAAGAAACAGTATTCGGATCGTGAGCAAGTTAGGAAAGGAACATATGTGATAAAGCAAACGGACCTGACAGAAGGACAGGCGCACCTGGTAGAGCTGCAGGGGGTTGCCCTTGCCGATCTTCACCAAGCAATCAGTAAGACCGGAAAACTCACGTCCAGCCCCGGAACCAACGTCGGCAGCGAGACGCGTACGGGCGAAGTCAAGAGGGTAGACGATGAGAAGAGACATGGCACCGGCCATACCTCCGGAGGCCATGTTGGTGGCAAAGAACTGAAAGATCAAGAACAAGGCTTCACAGTTCAGTCCACGATACCAAAGACTGGTGGCCCAACAAAGCAACTCAGGTTTGGTAAGCCAATATTACCTTGGCGAAATCAGTCTTGGGGCTGTACGAGGGGAAAAGATCCTTGATGGTGTCCTTGAAAGCGAAGTTGAAGGCTTGGGTGGGGAAATAACGCACGATGTTAGCGACGTTACCACGCCAGAAGGAGATAAAACCTTGCTCGGCAGTCACGCGAGTAAAGCAGTTGACGATGCCGGTGTACCGGGGAACCTCGCCGCTCATGATCTGCGAACAGGATAAAAATAATAAAAAAAGACCAGCAGCAGTCACTCAACAGAAAAAGTACGATTCAAAACGGTCCATCTAAATACCTTGGGGTTAGCATCCTGGGTCTGGATCAAAAGCTTAACGCGCTCAATGGGAGCAGTAAGGGTCTTGGCGACAGCACCGGAGACACCGCCCTGCATTATCCCATAAGTCACACAACGAAAGCGTCAAAAATAGAGCGTCAATGACACACAGGGTCCCCTTGCAGCACCCAATACCCCTCCACACCAAAAACCAAGTAAACAGAAAAGAAAATCTATTGGTCGCAACCTGACTTGGGAAAGAAGTATTACAATAACAACCAAAAGAGGAAAGTGGAGACAGCAGGGTAATGTTGTAGACAGATCTGAAAACAGTGAGCAAGGACGCCATAGTGTGACTTGCTAACGAAGGAATTATCGCAGAGGACAGAAGAACTCACAGCAGCCAAATCCTTCAGGAAGCTCATCATGTTGAACTCCTTTGCGGCGGGAGCCATGAAGCTCTCGGTGGGAGAGGCGGCCACAAAGTTGCGGCAGACACCGGAGGTGAAGGTGGGCTGGTAGGAAACCTTTGCGGTTGAGGCATTGCCCTTGAAGGCAGCCTGCTTGTACATGTCCATGGACATCATTTTGGCTTGCACTTGTTTTGACACAAGTGTAGCAAGTTGTTGGATGTAAAGAAATGAATCGGGTTTATTCCGGAGTAAATATCAGTCGCCAGGAGCGAGGAGGCTGAGGTAACGACTTCTTGGTCGAGGGAATGACTTCGATCGCTGGCACATCCGGCCAACCAGATCATAACAAGAATCTCTTCATCACCCAATCGAAACCGTGAGTTTTCTATAAATGACCGTGAGACACTTTTCGCCCGTTTTTTGACGGTTAATTTCTGACAGTTGGATACTGTTAGATTCTCGCCAGTCGAATAGAAATCACGATCTAACAGTCCACACGACGAAGCAAATATAAATTCTTTAACCAGGCCAGGTTCCCGACTTCCCGTTTGAAATTGATGTCAGTTTACCGTTCGATTTCGTAAAGCGCGTAAATGTATCGGTAGAATCGGCGGACAACGCCCAGCTCTTGAGCTCACCCGCAGCCGGGGCCGCGGGGAGAGAGTTGCTGAGGCTCGAGATATTTTCGTAGATGAAGGGGAAGGAGACCGACGAGTCGAGGAGATAGAGATAGAGATAGAGCAGAGAGATACTGTAGAGGTGTCACAAGAGTGGTCGTGGTGGACACAAGTGACATTATCTGACGTGATCTGACATGACATACATGACATGACATGACATGACATGACATGCCATGACACGAAAAACGATAAACGCAAGTTGCTAGTTGGGCTCGATAACGATATGGATATAAAAGTTTTCGCCTTGTTGCGGGGCGAAATACAAGTGGCCGACTATATCGACGTCAAAAGAGCCCCCACGATTAAAGTACGAATAATCGAGTGGCCAACTAATATCTAATATCTAATATCTGAATATCTGATATTTCATATTATCATTAATCATATTAGCACTCTTTCATCCGCTGAATTGCGAATGCAACAACAAGGGATGTAGAAATATATTATATTGAATATTCTTATTTCTACGCCCCTTGCCTGTATACGGTCATAGAGCGAAATTTCCAACCGCCGGCGCGGTGCGGTGGCACCGAGCGAAATTTCCAGGCGCCATGCCAGCGGCATCGGCATGGCGCGACGGCGCCCTCCGTCCCGCCACATACGCGCCGCGCCACCACGGATCTCAAAAATCTGAAATGCTCGATGCTAGATCAAGATACAGCGCAGCGAGAGCGTGTCACAGGTCAGCAGGACTCGGACTGTCGATGTCGATGTCATGTCACTGCGCTGCGCGATGCGCTGTCGCTGCGCTGTCGCTGCGCTGTCGTATGCTCAAATATCTACAGTAATATAAATATCAAATATGAAATTATCTAAGGCGCATTATTTACCGAGTGTGAGCGAGCGATGCTCACCGGTGACGACAGGGACCACGCCTGCCGGCAAGCAATTCTGAGCGCTTTCTTTAATCGAAAATGATTCAGAAAGTTATGCGTCCACGCGATTTCGCATTAAATAATCGGGCTGACGTCGAGCCTTCAAAAAGCATCTTTTCAGAATCGCGAGTTTGTGATGGGCGCTGTACACGACTTTACTGTCCGGCGCGTTCCTGGGACCGTCCCATCATTTTATAGAAGTTTGATCGTAGGTCCCTGGTGTATTTTCTAACGCTTTGCTAGGAGCTCCAGCGAGAGTCGCGGGGGTCTGGAGGTTATGTGACACGCCTACCCTACGGACCCCCCCTAGCTACCCTAGCTACCCAATAATCACACCTGTAAAGCAAGATGCATGTCACGGATCGTAGGGTATCGGAGAGCATTAATAATCAAGAATTGTTACTGCAAATAGTAATGCGGGCACGGGGAGCCCGCTAAGCAATATCGGAATGGAATGAACATAAATTTGCTGCCAACGAGGCGTGCGGTCGGGATGATACCCTTCCCGAAAACAGATCAAGTGACTGTCGGTGTCAAGGATATGGCCGATGAGCGATGATATATGTGTCATACATGTCATACGTATCATACATGGCATACATATCATACCATGTCATGTCATGTCATGTCATATGTTATAATGACATACAGTCGTCAAGTATTGTCAGTGCGGTCGACTATGACATTGTGCAGTCATAATGTCTGTAGTCCACTCACCATGAGTGACACTTGTCATCGAGATGCCGGGTACGGTACGGCAACGAGATGACGAAGCAAGACAAGTCTTGAAGAACAAACAAGTTCTGAGAGGACGCGTCTTCGCTTCAAGCATGAACTGAACAACATGTGAGTATCAAATGGCTATTCGATAAGCCGATACTGTTAGTTCAACCAATGTTCTCGGGTTCACAACCCGATGGTGGTAACGCTAATGAAGCCGGCGTGAGGACATTGAGTATATGAGGAGCGTTGTGCTCATGCAGACAACTCTGGTCTACCAGTCTGCTGCACTCATACCCACCAAACTCTTGCGCGTGCTATCGTCGTTCAACAATAGCCGTGCCATACATATCGCTCGCATAGCGAGCCCTGACAGTGGTATTCTAAGTTCGCTCAGGCGAAGAACGAGAACTCAAGTGCAACAGACTTGACATATATGCATATATTGATTTGTATACAACGCGACTGAGTTCGCATACAAACCGTCGAATATCTGCACATACACTACAGCTTTCGCTTCAATATATCGTTAGCGATCAGCGGAGTTGTGCAATAAAATTATCGGCGCGACATAAATCGCACTCAGCATATACTGCGACGAGGTGTGCGCACGAGATATGTATGCCGTCAATAATCGCAGGGTATGGTACGATGTGCGAGAATTAAGCGCGCATATTGCTGGATTTGGCACGCCGACAGTGTCATCGTCATCTGTGTCATCACCGATATGGCTCGACTACTATGACTTCTTCACTGTCATCAGCGCCATCTCCGATATCGACTTCGGTAGTCAGACAGTTCATAGCATCTGTCATTTCCACATCTGACACCTTAGGGGTTGTCATCACATTCTTTCGGCGGAAGCTATAACACATCGTATTATCTTGTGTATAGCTTCACAGTTTCACGGTTGACATATGCGAGCGTAGCACCTGACTTGTAGTGCTTCACTGTGTGTTTGTTTTCACACATATGAAAAATGAGCGTCAGCGCACATAATTTCATCAACTGCGACAGAGATGCACATAATCTCATTATCAGCGACAGCATTCGCATACAACAGCTTAACAGCGGCGATATATCATCAGCGCGACAGCATTCGCGTACACTAATCAAATAATCATCAGCGCGGCGACGTTCGCAAATTAAAGTTTACATCAGCGAACTAATTGTTAGCGACAACATCATCACGGCATGCTCACTGATGGACGCATCGCGCAACAATACTGTAGTAATAGTGGATTATTGAACGACAGAATTAAAGATTGCGCGACAATATTGTTGAAGATTCGCATCGGACGCATCTGCTGAATATATCATCTGGGTCTGCTGAATATATCAGCTTGTGGAAAGCTAACTTCCCCGAAGACTTCCCACGGAAGGTCTGCGGGAAGTTGCCGTGCTCGGGAACGGGGCTTCGCCGCGAAGCGGACGCCGTCACCATGTCCACCGCGTCCGATGGCGTTTTCCTTGTCGTTGCGGGGCGTGAAGCCCTTCGTGTCGTCGATGCGGGTGTGAAGGGCCTTGATCTCTTTCTTCATGTCGAAGAGCTGGTCGCGGAGCTCGCTGAAGATGGTCCTGAAGTCCTCGTCGTCGCTTTGTCCAGTCAGGGTGAGGGCGGAGAACGTGCGTGCAGCAGGCGGGACGTGCGAATCCGCCCCGTTTTGTGCGTAGCACTCACGGGTCCACTGCTGAATGGTGGCAAGGGATTCCGCCGCGCGTTGGTCGTGTAACAGAAGCCGGTTGACGACCGCGGGGCGTAGAAAACCGGGTCGAGGGACTTGATGAATAAGGACTTGATGTCAGGGTCATGACCGATGACATATGTGTCATACATGTCATACGTGTCATACCTGTCAGACATGTCATATCATACAGGATCATGACCGATGACATATGTGTCATACATGGCATACGTGTCATACCTGTCAGACATGTCATACCATGTCATGTCATGTCATGTCGAGTCATGTCATATATTATTATGACAGTCGTCAGTACAGTCGACTATGACTGTACATGTCGTCAGATGATAAGTCACATCATCTGTCATTATTCAAGGAAAGACTTGAATGACATCTGTCATCGAGAGTTCGTACGTCGAACTCGAAGATGGCAAAGCAAGATACATCTTGAAGAAACAAACAAGAACCATCTTTGCTTTAAGCATGTGCGGAACACGCATGCGCAGTATGAACGAACTATTCGTTCTGACGATACTGGTCGTTCAACCAACGTCTCGGGTTCACAACCCAATGGCGGTACCATCTATGCGATGGGAGACGTATGGTATAGATGAGCGAAGCGTTGTGCTTCAGCAGTATATATCTTCACACAGAAGTTCTGCAACTCATCCCGCTATTATCTTACACTTGTGTTGCCGTTCTACAACGCAGTGTTTACTTGTATTTTATATGATATTGAGGGCTCGCTTATCTAGCCCTAACAGAATGGTATTCTAATTTAGCTCGTCAAGGCACGAACACGAGAACTCAATTGTGTGCAGCGCGTAGATATCAATAATTTTGTGTTGACAGGTTGCGGAGCTTAAGCACATAAGGCGACGCACTCGAATAATACGAATAATTGAGATATCGCATATACCGCTGCAATAGCGAAGACAGTGTGCGAGATAATTGTCGCGTTCGCAGAATCGCATTCGCAGGATACAGCTTATCGCACATATACTGCACGACAAGGTGTGCATATGGCATACATCCGCGCAACGATGAAATGTACTCGCATATATGCTTCGCAGATGTACATAAGTTCGCAAATGAGACGCGGAAGCATAAATCATCAGCGGAATCGTTATCCGCGCGGAAAGTTATCGGCGCACCATTACAATTTTCGTGATTGCATCAAATCGCTTTTTGTACGGCTATCATATATGTCGATGCGCGTTAGACTGATTCGCAGTTGGCAGCATGCGCGACAGTCGCATGTTCTCGCAGAAGTGATTCGCAGTTTACAGCATGCGTGTCAATTACATGCACGCGCATGGATGAATCGCATTTGAAAATTGTTCAAAATGATATACGGCATAGCAATCATCGACGGATTTATGATCCGTGCATAAGTCAGCGCTCGTATCATGCGCTGATAAATGGCGACGACGATATATGCTTTTCATCAGCAGCGCGCCCGATTGCATGAATTATTTGCAGCGTGCTACGAATATATTGCAATTTTACGATGATGATGTCAAAATGTTGCCATGATCATCTAAATACATACTCACATCAAAATACTCTGCAAAACAACTAATACTCGCAGGCATATTTTTGATGGATGCATGATGGACATCTGATTATTATACTGCAGCACACACCATATATTGATGACTGCACAAATATTCAAATTGTCAGCATTTCATGCTTATTTGCAATATAGTGTGCAAAAGATGTTTATCTGAACTCGCAGTACATGCAGCACACACTAACATGCAGCACACATTAACATGCAGCATCTGAGTATATGCACATTCTATACTGAGTGACTGCCATATTGTAATCTGTGCATGCATCATGTTAGCAGATGTTATGTATGAACCAGCTTGATCACGGTAGCAGCTGGAATAAATGGCATCATATCAAAATGCATCAGACATGCACAAAAGCATACCTGCTGTGCATGCTAACTATATTCGAACCCATATAGTGTAAGGTGCCTGTTCAGTGGTCTTAACACAGTAATTAGCTCGTTATGTCCCGGTGGAGTCGAGATACTCTTCGGACCACATATCGTTCTACTGTGGATCACTAAAAGGATTGCTCACCGGAACTATATGTGAAATAGACCAGCAACTCATTATTGTGAATGAGATTATCTTGGGATTACAATAACCTCTAACCTAATATATCATGCTAGATTCATTCAGTACATGGTATGCTGATTATCCTGCATGATAAACTGTCTGGGAATATTGCAATGTCCAGAACTTATCTTCCTGTAAGTGTGTAAAAGTGAGCACACACACACTGGCAAAAAGTACTAATCAATAAGCACTATACGTGCACACACACTGCATTACTGTATGTATTGATATTCACTGACTCGTAGTGAATTGACCAACTTTAATATCTATCATGTATATGATAATATGGATAACACTCCACAAACACATGTGCGTGTGGAGTGTCAGTGATGGCGATAGATATGGGAACAGAATAATTCAACATGCTGAAGGGCTGGATGGAGTTATCTCCAGACCCGAAGGCAATATATTGTGCCCATGCAACAGCTGGTAACTGTTGGGCGCAGTCCATTCGTCTCACATATCATCGCTGGAGCAACAACAACAAGTACAATGCATTATGACAACTGATGCAGAACTGATCAGTCCAAAATGCATGTAACTCTTTCAGAGCAATAACTATATTGACATCTGATAGAAGTTGTTGAGGACAAGCACACACATATATATGTGTCGTGTCAAACTGCTTTGATTATATAATCAAGCAATGTCCTGATATGTTTAAAATAAGAGATATCATTTTGATAAATCTTAGAGCACAGTCATATGCTCAAAACATATCATAGATTGATAAATTATCACTGAAGTGGATAATCCGCTTGTAGTTGATAAATCTATATATCATCAGGAAGTACATTTACTGCCATGGGTTTAAATCAGTAAAACCCAGAAATGTGATCAACCTCAGATGTTGATATGCAGAATAATTCACTTGTATGCCATGAAATTGGTCATGTGCAAAGGTAAAGTGATGTGCAGTGCTTCTGTACTTTGCAGTCCACACACACACAGAGATATGTATGTATGTATATATATATAGCCAAAAACGGCCAAAATGGGTAAAATCCGTTTGCGATAGATTTGAAAATTGAAAATCGGACCCTATTTTATTTGATAATATGATTTTATACCTATTGAGGTATGAGAAAATCATAATGACAATAGTCATATCTCGTGTAACACCCTAGATAGCAGGTGTGGAATATGTAGGGGTATACATATTGGCTGTAACACTAAATGCGTCAAAATGCTGTACGTGTAATCTTTTGAAAATTTCGGATTGATTTTTTTGCTAATATGAATATTTAGCTATCAATAAACAATCCCTGATTTATGCAGCATGGGTAACACCCTGTAACACCCTAAAAATTGAATGTGTGTGTCAGGGGTGTAACATACCTTCTGAAAACCACGTAACATTCAGTATGGTATTAAATGCAGTTTTGCTTAAAAATGGTTGCAAAATATTTATACTGCTTTATTTTTACCTATTTTAGGGTTACTGATACCATGTAACACCCTAATCACATTATTGGGAATATGGGCCATCGTAACCTGACATGCCCTAAAATGCCACTATATATTCGATAAACTTCGTGTTTGGCATAAGTATATCATGCTGTAATCGACACAGACGTGATGATATATCGGGCAACAACCCTAAAACTGTAACAGATGCTTCCTATATGGAATGCATGCTATTTATGAGGTACAGGCAATTGACAACTGCCTTATATCACACACTTCCTTGAGGGGGGAAGAAGGTGGATATATATATATACCTACCTCATTATTATGTACGAATGTACTACATGTATGTAAACATACAGATATACCATATATAACATATAAATCACACACACTCAGTTAGTCGATTAGCTGAAGGTATTTTTGTGTTGTGTTTTGTTTTTAGATGGTTGCACTCGAAGAGGAAGAGCCAGAGATTCCTAATATCAACCCAGATCCATCGACATGGTTTTTCGACATTCTTGGTTCATATGATGCATTCAGCCGGTTTAAAGTCCCGAAATGGATCGCTGGTTATGACGACACACAAACCAGATATGACCAGATAGGCTACTACGACAACATCAGTCGTATGAAGCCAGCCATGAGCCGATTTAGGGATCCAGCCAATGAGCCTCAGGAACCAGAAAACGAGTACACAGAAGATAATCCTCCGATGGTTTTTACAGATCCAGATACAGATTCTGTCCCAACACCAGTTCCACCTAGTTTGGTCCCAAAGGTGAAAATGACACCACCTAGGGAATTCAAATCAGGACAGGACGCAGAAGTCTGGTTGGACACGGTGGACAGATATTTCCAGTTCACCTATCCTGGAGTTAAGGATAAGGACTTGATTACAGTGTTTCTGACTCTTATTCAGAACAACGACAGACACTATTTTCAGGTCTTGGCACAACAGCCAAATGCCACCTATGAAATGGTCAGACGGACATTCCTCAGCCAATTTGGTAATCCTCACAAAAGATTAGTACAGTAATCACTCAGTAATAAGAAAACCCGCCAATAAGAAAGTAGCCAGCTTTTTTGATTTCTTCACAATATTTAACACATAACACTCCATATTTAATATCTCTATATAAATAAGAAATTTGCTAGGCTGACCTGAAATTCCTGTTTTCTTAAAATCGAGTGTTTACTGTAGCCAAGAAACACCTTATGGCACTGTCTCAAGGAACCCAAACCTTTTCAGATTATTTGCGCACATTCACATCACTGGCTTCTCTAGCAGCAGTTGATTTGAATGATGTGCTAATAAAGGATAGATTTGTCACCAGTATGGATCCAGATCTCCGCAGACACTTCCAACTCAGATTCCTGACAGAACAGGAAAGGAACAATCTGTCGTGGCAAGAAACCACACAGATACTGCTTGATTTGAATTATGTCATTCATTCAAAGCAGTCAGAAACCCTTCACTATCGGGGTCAGAAGGAGCAGTCATCCGGAGGTCCAGCCAAGAAGGACAAGGACAAAGGACGTGGCCAGAAGCCATATGACAGATCCAACAGAAATCGGAATCAGAACCAGAGTGGCAGTCAGAACTCCAATCAAAATCGGAGCAAGGGAAAAGGTGGAAAAGGCAAGGGCAAAGGAAAAGGGAAATCACAGAATCCTCAGTCTTGCAATCGCTGTGGTCGTGTTGGTCACATCGAAAAGGATCGTTATTCCACCAAGACCCCAGATGGGAAGGAGATCAAGGGTAAGCCACCAGCTCAGAGTCCTTTCCAGAACCGGAGACAGCAGCAACAGAATCAGGGTGCTAAGGATGGGTCCGGCAAACTCATCAACACGATCAACACCTTGGTTAAGGAACTGAAGAATCAGCACAGCATTAATGCAGCAGTTGCAACTCCAGTTCCAGCTTCAGCTCCAGCTCCTCAGGGAAACTCTCAGGGTACTGCACAGGTACCAGTGTTGAGAGCACCCCCAAGATAAATCAGCCTGAAGATGCCACTGAGATGGCAAAGCAAGATACATCTTGAAGAAACAAACAAGAACCATCTTTGCTTTAAGCATGTGCGGAACACGCATGCGCAGTATGAACGAACTATTCGTTCTGACGATACTGGTCGTTCAACCAACGCCTCGGGTTCACAACCCAATGGCGGTACCATCTATGCGATGGGAGACGTATGGTATAGATGAGCGAAGCGTTGTGCTTCAGCAGTATATCTTCACACAGAAGTTCTGCAACTCATCCCGCTATTATCTTACACTTGTGTTGCCGTTCTACAACGCAGTGTTTACTTGTATTTTATATAATATTGAGGGCTCGCTTATCTAGCCCTAACACTTGACCTCCATGTCGTCGAGAGTGCTCTTCCGTCGAGCGGACCGGAGAGCGGCGTTGAAGGTGGCGATAGCCCGCGACAGGTCGAACTGGTTGATCTTGATGGCCAGAAGGTCTGCGGTGCCCTGAAAGGGTCCGCCGGAATCCAGAAGCATTCTGGCGATCTCCAGTAACACCCGCTTACCATCAAACGGGTGTGTCTCCGCCGAAGACTCCATCCAGTCTGCTGCGGGCGACACCGGAGCGACGATGAATTCCAGTGTCGAAAACAGAAGTTTGTTCGCCTCGGCGCGAACGGGCAGCGTGGCATCCTCCAGGTCGAACAGAGAGGAAAACGCGGACTCCTCAGTGACGAAAATGTCCCGTAATGCCAGTACCAGACGGGCGAAAACAGAGCTGACGTTCGATTCCGTACCATCAAAACGTCCATGTTTGTCGTCGTACACCTTCTTGATGACGAGCTTGGCGGCACGCTCGTCGAAGGATTCCTTCGCCAGACGTTTGACCGCGTCGAGGAACAGTGCCCCTGCCGATTGGGCAGCCGGTGCAGCCGCAACCGTAGGAGTGGCCGGTGTGGTTGCATGCCTGGCTGCGGCATCGTCGAAAATTGTAACTAGTGAGCGGCGTGCGGCCGCAGTGTGTGATCTCGTAGAAGTACCCATGATGAAATGACTGCAGAGACAGGGTGAGGTGGAAAATGCGAGGTGAGGCTAACGGTGTGGGCGACGGCTAGCGAGTTGCGGCGGGTCGTCGAGGGTAAATCGGGGAAACAGCAAATTGCACGCGGTCGTGTGGGACGAAAGGACGCGATCAATGTCGGACGGTGTACTAGCGACCAGAAACAACAAAATCCAGCCCAACGATACTGCACGGAAAATAAGCTGCCGTACGCGCTACCCAATCATGTCCAATCAACCGCGCGTCCGTAACTGAGCCATACCGCCCGTACCGAAAACCTCTCTAGCGCGGGTCCCTCACCCCATCTCAAGCGTCGTTGCTTAGCCAATCATGGCCAAAGTCGCAGTGTAAAATTAAGCGTGCGTGGTACCAAACCTGCTGAATATATATCAGCTGGACTGTATATTCGGTGTGACAGATAATCAGAATATATAATCGGGATAATACTCCGTCTCTTCCCGTTATATGTTCGGGGTCTAGGGTTCCGGGACCGGTGACAGTCATACACCCTAACTATAGGAATGACAGTCGGGGTGTCACTTCCAGCAGCATCATCGATTAGTATAATGTGCGTCAGATGGACACATACATGCAGTGAACAGTGGATGCATAAAAAATTGCAGCGTGTGCGCGCAGTGCGCGATGACGTACATATGTACGGATTGAAATGTACGTGTGTGTACGAATTGCGAGGAGAAGCGCACATATGCAG
This sequence comes from Cymbomonas tetramitiformis, assembly GCA_001247695.2. Lineage (NCBI taxonomy): Eukaryota > Viridiplantae > Chlorophyta > Pyramimonadophyceae > Pyramimonadales > Pyramimonadaceae > Cymbomonas > Cymbomonas tetramitiformis. The sequence goes on from LGRX02000110.1 coordinate 112,292, forward strand.
AGTTGGCCGCATGAATGAAAAATAATGTGCGATCACATTGTACGATTGTTACAAATGACATACTGTATATGGTTATCAGGCGCACGACATTTTGCACAGCTCAGTATGCAGATGCATCATCATTTTTGCATGCAGATGCATCATATAATACTGACGCCATACATACTGACACTATGTGCACAGACCTATAACATCATTCAGTGATTTTTGTGTGCAAGCTGCAGTATACTATACTTTTGTGCAGTGATTGTGTGCACGACTGACAGCATACCATAATTCATCATACAGAAATCATGTATGCACGATATAATACTGTGTTTGATGTATATGCATTCAACCAGCCTGATCACGATAGCGGTTGGTATAGCAGCAATACACCCACATTACTATAACTATAATCCAGACATCATAAGATGCCAGCAGATTGTTAGACAGGAATTAGCTTAGATATCCATGACGAAGGATTTGGGATTGGATACCTATTCTCCTGTTTATGATACAATCATGTTGGAAGGCTCATCGGACCTGTCTGTGAAAATTCACTTGCATATCACCCAGAATATTACAACTGAGGTATATAATATAGCATGCCATGTTTCACGCTGTCCAGTGGTATACAGACTTGCATGGTTGATAAAGTTGATGTAACTTGACTCATAATTACGATACTTCAGATGTATGTAATAAATGTGTGTAACACACACACACACACATATAGTGTGTAGCGTCAGCACACACACAAAGAGCACAACTTGTTCATTGACATATGTGGATGTGTGTGACTCAACAGTGAGTGTCACAATGATATATCTGTACATATATCACACACACAACAACTAAATACTGGAAGATATATATTGACATTACACTCAATCAGTAAAGTGTAAATGATCAATGTACATATGAAAATAAAGTGTATACATTGCTTATGTACAATTAATGCATACATACCAGCCACACACACATGTGCGTGTGGACTGTCAGCGATGGCGATACATATGGGACAGGATAAAACAACCTGCTGAAGGGCTGGATGGAGAATATCTCCAGACCCGAAGGCAGTATACAGTGTGTTGGTCACTGATGTTGAGCACTGTCCATGCATCCCACACAATCGCTGGAGCAACTTCATTATCTACTTATGCATCATGCCAATTGAATCAGAAACCTGATCACAATTCAGTGCATACTTTGTACAGTAAATCAGAAATTCAACATGATATCTGACAAAGTAGATAATAGAAATACTATGAGCATTTGCTCTAACTGCTTAATATCTGGGTGGCAGCACCACCCTGATTAAGTTAAAAACTATCTGACAGATATCAGTCAGTGACTACAAGTCATTGTTGATAAAACTGTTGGATATACCCCTAGGACCCGGGATATATTCACTCAGTGGTAGTTTTCTCAGAATGTAATAAAGTTGATAAGCTAACCCGATATAACGGGCATAAACAGTTAGGGTTCGGGTTCGGGTGACAGTCATACACACTACTATAGGAAGAGTCACAAAGCAAGCGGTGTGACTGTTCCAGCACACCACCTAGTGTGGTGACTGGCTAGCCGAAGGTGAAACCTGTGAACAAACACCATCTAGAGCGGTGGAAATTGAGTTCCAAGGGAAGGCCTGTCCTTTCTGGCAGGGCTGTTCCCAGTCAAGAGTTGCAAATCTGAAATCCGGCCCGTGATCGGACCCCTCTGCACATACAGCTACTGTCAATTTCACTGTGCAGGAGCGGCATGATTAACTTGCTAGCCACTAGTCGGCGGTGGCACTGCTGTGCCAGCCCGCAGCACAATCATGGTGCCGTGAATTGAAGTTGTCGACACCGTGTTTGAATCATTCGTAGAGCTCCAGAAGAAATCTGAAAAGTCTCGATCGTCGTGCGAGGGATTCTCCCCCTCCTCCTCGTCTGTAGTCGGGCCCGGTGAGTAGTCCGGTGACGGTGGGGCATCCCAATACAGCGGAGGAGGGGGCGGGTGTACCGGGATGTAAAGCCCGATCGGTGCATCGTGAAGGCCTTGCCGAGCACGGTGCCGGCCGTGCCGGCGCGGCGGAATAGCAGCCGGCGTCGCAGAGAGTAATGAAGGCCCGCCAGTGGTCGCCTCAGCAGCACCACCGACCCCCAGGCCGGTGTGGTCCGGTGCACACGCCCCGCCAGGAGCGGCAGCTGTGAGTGGCGTCGCGGTGGCGCACACACAGAAGAATGCACAAAGCATCACCGTAATTGCCGAAGAGCGGGCAAACCCCCAAGGCGGTGCACCGCACCCCCGACGAGATGCTGGAGGCTGCGGGACCGCATCCTCACAATCAAGAGGGTCACACCCAGCTGCAGAGTCGTCCACGTCGCCGTCGCAAGAGTCGGTCTCCGACTCGGCGCGCATGTACCGCATCGCCAAGTCCTTGCCCTCAGCCGTGATCGAGAGTCCCCCCATCCTCGCGATCCGATCCGCAAAGCAGAGGTCGGGCTCGTGCGCGTGCATGGGGTCCACCGGCATCATGTCACCGGCGTCGGACGCCTCCGACTCGTCCGGGTAAACATGCTCGATTGCCGCCGGCGGTGGCGCCGGCGGTGCGTCCTCGCGGACATGCGTGCAAGCGGCTCGCAGCCGAGATGCCTTCTGCCACACCACCCACTGTGAAGCCCCCCATGTGGGTGGCAGGCTGGCAGTAGGGTAGGAAGTCCTGCAACGCACCGTGCTCCCGCTCCGGCTCGAGCCCGAAGGCACACGCCGAAACGCCGTCGAGCATCTCCGGCTTACCTCCCGCTAGAATGCAGAGCGCATCGAACCGCTCGCCGTCGTGCTCGTCCATGGCCGTCTGAAACTGCTCCGCCAGTAAGTCGTTCTCGATGTCACCGAGGGAGAAGCTGTGGAAGCTTCCCCCAGCGCCGTGCTTGCCGCCGTTCGGGCAGTCGCGGTGCCAGCGACACATCTCGTCCTTCTCGCACGTCGAATTCTGGCAGAACGGGATGAAGTCACCGCTGCCCTTGTGAAAAGCAACGCGCTTCCTCGCCTGCGACTGCGGCCAGTTTCCCCCCGTCGGGAGGTCACCTGCCGCAAAACGAACACCGGAGCCGCCTCCCCCGTTGCCGATTTTGTTCTTGTCCGCTCGCGGGGTAAAACCCCGCCCGTTGACCTTGTCCGTGAGGACCTTCAGCTGCCGCTTCACGTCGAGGATGATGGCCGTGAGGTCGGACAGCTGCGAGGTGTCGCCGTCAGTGGCCACGGCCGCTGCGGACAGGGTGAACGAGGCAGTGTGCGTACCGGCTGCGACGTGTCGGGCGTAGCACTCGAGGACCCATTGCTGAATGGTGAGGAGGTCCACGGCCGCCCGCTGCTGGTGCGTGAAGAGCCTCGACACCACCGGCGGATCCAGCGCCGCGAGGGACAACTCCTTCACCTCGTCATCGTCGAGGGTGTTGCGCCTCTTGGCGGACCGCAAGGCCGCGTTGAAATCCGTGATGGACTCGGACGGGTCGGTGTAGGCCTTGAAGCGGACGCCAAGGAGGTCCGATGTCCCCTGAAAGGGTGCACCGGAGTCCAGCAGCCGCCGCGCGAGCTCCAGAAGGGCTCGCTTGCCGTCCATCGGGTGCAACGTCGCGGAAGCCTCGCTCGAGCCAGTCACCCGCCGCCGGAGAGGCGGGACACACGATGAGCTCGAGCGTCGAAAAAAGAAGCTTGTTGGCCTCGGGGCGGATGGCCAACGTGGAGTCCTCCAAGTCGAAGAGTGGCGCAAATAAGGCGTCCTGCGCCTCGAACGTCTCCTGGAGAGCAGGCACCAGCTTGGAAAGAAGCACCTGCGCGTTGGATTCCGTTCCCGTAACGGTCATGTTTCTCACGGAAACACTTCCGGATCACGTGCTTCGCCACGCTCTCGTCGAACCGTTCACGGGTGAGCGAGCGAATACCCGCCAAGAAAACAGCTTGGGCGGAGTTCGCAGCCGGAACACCAGCAGGTGCCGGCGTAGCCGGCGTGACGGAATTACGTGCGGCGGCGGAGTCGAAAATTGTAGCTAAGGAGCGTCGGCGAGACGCCATACTCGAGGTCAATCTAGTCGCAACCATGGTAAAAGAGACTGTAGAGACGAAGTGAGGGAAAATGGGACGAGGTGCGGAAGGAGCGGCTGCCAAAAGTCGCAATGCGGTTGTCGAGGAAAGCAAGGGAAAGCCGTGGCGCAAAAATCTCCCCACGTGCATGTGGATGCAGAGTGACGCGGCCAAGGAAAGTGGTGTCGGATCCGACCAAAATTTCCAACGTCAACCAACGCGAAGCGAGGAAAATGAAGTCCGCCTCGTGCACAAGCCCCCCGTAAGTCCAATCAACCAGGCATCAGCTAGGCCATACCGCTCCGCCGCGCCTCTAGTGGAGCCCCTCACTCCATCTCAAGCGTCGCTGTTTAGCCAGACATGGCTAAAATTCGCAGTGTCTGAATAAAGAGTGCGTGGGGCCAAACCTGTTGGATATACCCCTAGGACCCGGGATATATTCACTCAGTGGTAGATTTCTCAGAATGTAATAAAATTGATAAGTTAACCCGATATAACGGGCATAAACTGTTAGGGTTCGGGTTCGGGTGACAGTCATACACACTACTATAGGAAGAGTCACAAAGCAAGCGGTGTGACTGTTCCAGCAAAAACACACATTATCACCACTTTTTGCATGGTCGTGGGTTTCAATCAGCAAAACCCCGTGTGTTGACCATCACATATCTTCACGAAAATGCCATGAAAGATATCATGTGTAAAAGTGAGATATGTTACATGAGTTATGTAAGATGTACACATTGCTATATATATATATATATGGCCAAAAACAGTGAAAATGGGTAAAAACCCATTGCGGGAAATTTCAAAATTAAAATTTGGACTCGATTTTTTCACGGAATATCATTTTATACCTATTAAGGTACCTGAAAAATATTATGTGCACATTCATATATCATGTAACACCCTAAAATCTTGTGTGTAACACCTAGGGGGTGTACATAGTGGCCGAATGCGTGAAAAACTCACACGCATGATTTCAAAATGAAAATTTGGGTCAAAATTTTTTCGCTGATCCAATTTTTCATCTATTGATAAATATGCCCAAAATATTTCAGCACTTATAACACCCTGTAACACCCTGAAAATCACGTGTAAAAACTAGGGGGTGTAACATATCTCCTAGATATCACGTGGTAAACAGTGACATATTAAATGCAGTTTTGATTTAATTCCTTCAGAAAATGTCCATACTGCCTGAATTTGATTTAATTAGGTGTTACTGATACCATGTAACACCCTAATGTCACTGTAGGTGATAAGGGTCACAGTAACCCTTCACACCCTAAAATGCCACTATATTATAGTGAACCACACTATATTGGCATCTTGGTCATGCTGACATCAGCACAATCATGACCAATATATCGGGCAACAACCCAAGAACTGTAGGGCAACAACCCAAGAACTGTAGGGCAGCAACCCTAGAACTGTATGAGCTGCTTCCTTTAAGGACTGCATGCTACATAAATGAGGTATTATGGCACTTGACAACTGCCTGTGGAGTTCACACTTCCTTGAGGGGGGAAGGAGGTGGAACCATATATATATTTTACACCTCATTACATAATGTACAGACATAATATATATACAAACATAGATATATATATATCACACACACATATCCATTTTATATTCCGATATGGTGATTTCTGATGGATTGCTTTTGATAAAACCACTGCATCCACAAGTAACGTTGAAATCTGTACAACGTTAAACCCACCGACCGTCACTAACAAAGTGTAAACTCGGATGGGAAACTACATCCCAATGACTATAAGTTGACTATTGCTCAGCATTTACATCCTCGAGTAAGTGCGGAATGCTGAACTATATATATAACATATAACCTGATACCATGCTTAATAGCACATCATCGGATCAGAAGAAGATAGTTATAATACATATATATCCCACCTGATACACTTTGGCACTATAGCCGTACATAAGAGTGGGAAGGACAGGTGCATCGCTGTAGGACTGGTTGATATAGTCCCAGTACTGAAGGCAGAATGTGACACCCGAATAACAGCTGATAACTGTTGGGTGACCACCATGCAAAACCTTCCAAGCGCAACTCTCTTGTCCTAAGATGCAAGTGAATTGTTCATAATATGTTGACATCACATAAAAGCATTCTGAGGAAACCCATATATATTCATATGAGTTGTCATCACTACAAATGACATGGGTTTCGAATCTTCGAAATGAGTATAACTCCGATGAATTCATTAGTACAGAACAGCTGCTGAGATTATTCCTCCGGCTGGATTGCAATCATTCACAATCCCTGTACATTCCGGTGACAAAATTTTGCACTGGACTGATCACCACATTTGGTATAATCTGTGATATATAAATCATCAGAAAAAGCGTTGCAATCAGTACAATGCTGTCTAAAACTCACAAAGATGAGTAATAGATTTCCTCGGATGTAATAAATTGAGGCACAATGTGACCTACGCTAAAATCGCGTATGCTCGGGCACTGTATTGTGACCTGCGCTAAGATCGCGTATGCATGGACACAATATGACTCGTGCCGATGACGTGGACGCATTTCATACAACCCCCGGTACGAGCGGACAAGGTTGACTGCCACAACATCACATCTAAAATCAATAAATCACTCAGAGAGAAGGTGTTGACATCAGTACAACACCATTATACATATAGTCATGAGGAGTTTAAAAAAGACACAGTCCCTCCGATATTGACAGTTGGTATCACGTCCAACCGTGACCCCCTCCCCCCGGAGATGCCAACACGAAGGTGCGAACCGGTTGGCACGGCATGCCCGTATCTCCATGAAAGATGTATGCCCGCACGCTCCATCGGAAGTCGTTCCGAAGACGTTCCGAACGTCTTCTGCGCATCTTCCGGGTTCATTCCGGTCAAGCTTATTCCCGGCGGATGCGTGTGACATGCTTGCGCAGGCGGATGAAAGGCCCCGTAGCACACCGCAATATGCCTCCCACGCCCGTCGAGTTGGCGGGTGAGACGCAAGGGGACGACGGGGCCGCCGTCGGTATCACGTCCAACCGTGACCCCCTCCCCCCGGAGATGCCAACACGAAGGTGCGAACCGGTTGGCACGGCATGCCCGTATCTCCATGAAAGATGTATGCCTGCACGCTCCATCGGAAGTCGTTCCGAAGACGTTCCGAACGTCTTCTGCGCATCTTCCGGGTTCATTCCGGTCAAGCTTATTCCCGGCGGATGCGTGTGACATGCTTGCGCAGGCGGATGAAAGGCCCCGTAGCACACCGCAACATGCCTCCCACGCCCGTCGAGTTGGTGGGTGAGACGCAAGGGGACGACGGGGCCGCCGTTGGTATCACGTCCAACCGCGGGCCCGGGATGGTGGTGTGTGATTGTGGCGCATGTTACTCATCCATGCGCTTGGTCACCATGCGGACACGGTCTCGACATAGGACTATGTTCAAACAGATTGTATGCCTTCCGACGCTTCCGGAAGAGGCTGTGGACGACAATGAGCAACATCCCGATGGCGAGGAGTCGGATCAGGTGTGCAAATCCGGGTAGAAAGACTATCATTCTCAGGTAACCCTCACGGAAGGTACCCGGAAGACGTGCAGAAGGTCTTCCGGGTATCATCCGCATGTCTTCATGAGAATGAAGGTACATATCAAAATCGTTTATTCCGGATAGGTAATGCAGTTGATCTTTGCAATTGGCACGTATCTCTTGCCCATTGAAAGTGATTGTGGTCGACAGGAAGATGCCGATTCCGGTTCCCTTGACGATGCCGATGCCGATGGAAACTTGCCGGACCCGGAAGCCGTTCAAGAAGAGCTCGACGAATTACTCGACCATGTCGACCCGGAACTTGCTAGAAGGGTGGCGGAAGAAATCGAAGGAAAATTAAAGTCGTTGGAGAACTTGGCTGATATGGAGGTAACGTTCGCTGTTTGAATATTTTGCTCAGAATTGAAAATTGTATATACTGTGATGTCTTTTGTACCCGGAACACGCCCGGAAGTTACGAGGGAAGTCTGCCGTGCGTCTTCCTGACGCCTTCCGTTTTATCCTTCGATGACAGACCGCAGCGACGAGCTCCGAGGATACCCTACTCGACTTATTGGAGTGGAATCTGGATGGCAATATGACTCAAGAATCCTTCGGGCAACTGCTGCACATTTTGAAAACTAATCACCCGGACGTATTTTCTAATTTGCCCGACTCCTTCTACAAACAAAGCATTGCTCGGTTTAAGGTCATGGATATCCCACTCCTAGTGGTGGACCTTTGCCCGCATGGGTGCGTGATGTTCGAAAAACAATTCGCGGACTTTGACCACTGTCCAAGGTGCGGGGCATGCCGTTGGGAGGGAGGTAAGGATCGGTGCGGTGCGGGGAATGCCGAGGGTGCGGACGACACCCGGAATGCCGAAGCCACCCCGAGTGCAAAGCGGGGGAAGGCGAAGTGGCAATTCTATCATTGGCATTTCAAGGATTTACTTCAAGCAATTTACAGCCATCCCGGCGTTGCTGGGCTCATGCGTTCGCACGCCACGCGGGAAAAGTCTGAGGAAGGCATTCTGGACGACATTCCCGGTGAGTAACACATTGATAGAGCATATCATGCATTGCCCCGAAGACGTACAGAAGATGCACAGAATGTCTTCCGTACATCTTCCGTATGACTTCCTGATTCCTACTACTTGCTTGAATGAATTTAAGTTTTATTTATGTATCTTGCAGATGGATCTGAGTGGAAGGCGAAGCAAGCTGCATATCCCGACTTCTTCAAGGACCCTCGCAACGTCATCCTCATGCTTTGCGCCGACGGGGCCACCGTTTGGAAGGACAAGTCGGGGGTTTTCCCTATCTACTTTCAAGTGTTGAACTTGCCACCGGAAATCCGCAAGAAGTTTGTGAACCTTGAGTTGTGGGGAATGATGGCGGGGAACGAAGCCGAAGAACACCACCATCCTCTACGAGAAGTTGGTAGACGAGCTTTTGGAACTTTGGGAAGTTGGGTTTCCATGTTGGGACTCCTTCACGGACGACGTGTTCCAACAATGCCGGGCGATGCTTCTTGCCGCCGTGTTTGACTATGTAGGGCTCGTCGATGCTATGAACATTACAGTATGGGCGTGGGCAGCTTCTGTGCGTGTGCAAAATGTTTGATCCGGGGGAAGGGGAAATGTCCGCATCTAAATAAGATGTTGTACAAGTTTTGCGAGCAAGATCCGCCAGGTCCGCTTTCCCCAAAGACATGCCGAATGTATTCACAACATCTTCCGGGTGTCATCTGAGCGTCTTCCTGTTATTGTACGCAGGGCCCGCCGTACCAAAGACCGACGAGTTCATTCGACGCGCGGGCCAACGACACGTCTTGCTTAGCACGTGTAAGAATGCGGCCAATCTTCAGGAAGTGTTGGAGGAGGAAATCGGCGAAACCGGTGTGAAGTTCCCATCGGCACTATCTCGTTTGCCGTATTTCGATCTTTCCAAGAATGTCATCCTTGACGGCATGCATCAACTCCGAAACCTTGGGCTATATGTCCATGAGGCACTCATGGGGTTCGACTTTACGCCGGGTGTAAGAGAGCACGCTCGCGCGAACGATATGCATCCCACGTGGTGGAAGACGACAAGGGACGACAAAGGTGATGCAGTCAAAACCCGACCACTAGCTAGGAAGGTGCCCGGAAGGTGCCCCAAGTATCCTCTACGTGTCTTCCAGGTGTCTTCCTGTTACCACTAACTTTCGCGCCCGGGAAAATGACAGGTGTGGAACGATATTCAATGGCAATTGGTCCGTTTCAAATCCCGATGCGGGCAAAAGGGTCGAAATCTTTGAGGTCGCTAGAGACCGCCTTGAAGTTCATGACGGAGCTCTCGTTGGGAAGGTCATGGGGGCAAGGCCATAAGAAGATGTTGCGTCCGAACGGCACGAACACCGGACCGAAGACGCTCAAGTGTCACGAGGCGTTGAAAATGCTACAAGCGGGCATCATGAGCGTGCTAGCGTCTTGGGATAGAGACGAGGGCTACTCGAAAAACATGCTTGAAGACTTGATCGGGCAGTTGACGGTCATAACGAGAGAGCTCACTTCGGAGCTTGTAGACTGTAAGGTACGGAAGACATCTGGAAGACATCCCGAATACGTTCCGAGTACATTCCAAACGTCTTCCTTAATTACCTTTTATTTGGTGATTTTGCAGGATGTTCCTAAGCTTCAAAATCTGGTGGATGAATTCTTCAAGTCACTCGAGCGCGATGGCTCACCTGACTGGCTGGTCATCAACACGCATTTGCTTTCCCACTTCCCCGACCAACTCCTCATGTATGGTCCAATACGGGGGACATGGATGTACGTGTTCGAATCATTCAACGGGAACATTCGAAGGTGGGTGAAGAACAATGCATATCCGGTTCAGAGTGTTATGCAAGGCTTCGGGCGGTACCGGATGGTACATGTGGTGCGAGGATTAATCTTGGTACTTCGTCGCCGGTGGGAGGCAACCACCAATCCCACCCGGCCACCCGCGCTCCCGTTCTTGGCCACCGCACCGTTGAGGGCGCCGAACACCGTGGTTTTGGGAACACAAGGCAAGCGCCATGTACTCTCCCGCGCTGAAACGAAAGCGCTGGAGCTGTGGATGCATGGCAACGTGCCCCAATACCGCAAGTTGAAGGCAAAATTCGACGACTACGTCACCTACTGCAAGAGGTAAGTAAGAAATGAAACCCATAAGGTGCCTGGAAGACGTTCCGCATATCTTCTAGACATCTTCCACATGTATTCGGTAAATACATGTCCTGACACTGTGCACGTATACATTCGCAGGGAAAACCATATGGTTCGGAGACGTATTGGCGCACGAGCCGGAGCGTCTCGCCTGATGGATGTGCCGCTGCATATGCACGGTAGCGACCCCAAGGTCTGGCTGGGGAGACCATTCACGGAGAATGAAGCGGCACTCGTCGAAGGGCCTCGTCCTCACGTGTGTCAATCTTTCGGCTCGGTCGTGGTTCGAGGAGTTTGCTATCGCACGGCAGCTCAGGACAAGACGAAGAAAACTTGTCAACGTTACTTCCGAGCCTTTTTCTCTGGAGAAAACATCAAAGGCGAGGAAATCGAGACTGACCGGTGCGTCCGTGCATTACGTGTTGGTGGATGTGCGCAGAATATGTACCGAATGTCTTCTGTGTGTCTTCTCGACGTCTTCGGGGATTCTTACTATAGAGTATTGTGGCTTTAACTCGCAGGTACGCCATGGTAGATAGCATCTACAAGGTCGACTTGGCCGCGAAAGAGTACATTCTTGTGAAGGGAAAGTGGTTCCCTGAATTCAACCAAGCGACGACAAAACGGTTTGCCAAGCTAAACTCGAAGTACGGGCCGGACAATACCGCAAAGGTGGTGTACACATACGACCCGGATGATCCCGAGACACCTTGGGACACTACTGATCCATTCATCCTGGCGGCTCAAATTGAGCACCAAGTTGTAATCAAGAAACATCCTGCGACGAAGACGGCGGTGGTATTTGATTTAAAGGCTGACTTTTTCGAGTGCATCGACGATGATGGTTCACGACCGAAAGGTGCAAGACGCAAGAGGCGATCATGATAATACGCCGGGCATCGTACTTAGTGGTCTGTATGTTGAATAGATGCAATCGTACATGTATGTGTAGATAGACCTATCAATTAACTTAGCCGTATATTATGTATCATAGCAACAGAGCATGATGACAACCCTGAAGTTGTTAGGAAGATACCTGGAATGTCTTCCGCATGTCTTCCGTGCGCCTTCTGGATGTCTTCCGTGATTACGCGACTAGTGTACGTGTGGTATGAAGTAGCTATGTGGCCAAATTGCATAATCATTACATATGTGTCGATAACACATGTCAGAATGTATTCTGGCCCAGAAGACATTCGGAACATCTTCCGTGTATCTTCCGGGAAGACTGCCCTTTGCATGTCTTCCGGGAAGATGTCTTCCGAAATCCGGAAGACATTCCGCACATCTTCGGCACGTCTTCCCCGAAGAGTGTCTTCTGGTTTCCAGAAGACGTTTCCACCCCGAAGACGTCTTCTGGAAACCAGAAGACATCATGTCTACGAAGACGTCTATAAGACGTTCAGAAGACGTCTTCTAGACGTCTTCTGATTTTCCCAGAATGTAGGGTGTGTCATTGACGTGCATAACGCGCTTCCTACACGGCGCTTAGAGGGAAAGAGAATGATGCCAGTACCCCCTACATTCTGGGAAAACCAGAAGACGCGTCTTCTGAACGTCTTCTGAACGTCTTCTGAACGTCTTCTGAGACATGTCCAGTCCGGGATCCAGAAGACATCCAGAAGACGCCCAGAAGACGTCTTCGGCGCGTCTTCTAATGTCTACCATCTTCTGGTTTCCAGAAGACGGTCAGAAGATCTTCCGGGAAGACGTCCAGAAGTTATCTTCTGGACGCCTTCTGTATGTCTTCTGGATCCCGGAAGACGTCTTCTTGATATCTTTTAGGCGTCTTCTGTACATCTTCCCGGAAGATCTTCTGGACGTCTTCTGAAACTCAGAAGATGGTAGACATTAGAAGACGCGTAGAAGACGTCTTCTAGATGTCTTCTGGATATCTTCTGGAACCCAGAAGACATCTTCCGGAATTCAGAAGATGTACAGAAGTCATGCAGAAGACGTTCAGAAGATATCTTCTGAATGCCTTCTGCATATCTAATAAATTTCAACATTCGTATACGCATTCGCGAGGAATATTTTTAGGCTGAAATAAGTTTGCAAGAAGGATGAGTGCAAACAAGATGTATAATACACTTCTCGCCATCCTTAACAAGCATATTCTCAATGTTTGATACACGACAAGAGATGATTTGTTTGTGTGGAAGGCTAAGATGCTTTGGAGACTAAAATTGCTTTAACAATATTACTTTTCAATCAAGAATCTAATCATAAGGAGGGCCACGCATATCATTATCCTAACTAGCTAAGTGCCTAGAACTACTTCACATTGATGTTCTAAACAACTAGTCTAATTACCTAGAAACGATGTTCAACTAACATGCACACATGGCATAGGTCTTGGACCACGCAAAAACATGGGTTTTCCACTCGCTCGTTTTTAACCGATCTGAAAAACAACGCACACCAAAATACCAACACTTAGTAGAGTGAAAACACACAATGAATACAAGCACAAATTCCTAGGAAGGGTAAGGTAAGTACCTTTACTCTTCTAGTTGTGGGCGATGGGCTGAAAATGCGCTTTTCCCACTTGCTCATTTTCAGCCGATCTGAAAAACAAAGCGCAACTCAAAACCAAAGGTTAGTAAAGCGGAAAAACACAACGCATAAAGGCAGTATTTTCTAGGTGTGATACTAGGGGATGATAGAGCAAATACCTTTACTTGTGGTGTTGAGGTTGGGCTGACAATTTACCTTTTGGACTAGCTCATTTTCAGCCGATCTGAAAAACAAAGCGCAACGCAAAACCAAAGGTTAGTAAAGCGCAAAAATAGTACGAGACGAAATACAAGATTACCGAAGGAAAACAAAAAGGCCTAGTGGTGTGAGTTGGAATCGAACCAACATCATCTCGTCCAAAGGACGAGCGCGAACACATGTCTCGTTCACACCTCAATTAGACGCTAAGCACGCCGAAGTGCGCGTAAAAAAACCAAGGCACGAAAAGCACCCGCAATCACTATTGAAGTATTGCGTTGTGCAACGTTTTTCTGTTAGACGAACTATTTTAAAAGGACCACTTCACCCAGCAGCAGTCCGCGGAAAACGAGGCTGCGGTGGAATTGAGTTGGATGCAGGTGTAAAAGTGGTAGATGCAAATTTCACTTCAACGTTAAATAAGATTCAAACTCGAACGGTCATGTCGATGTGCTGCGGTGCTCGTGCTCTCTCCCCTGCGCTGGGCCTGACGATGCGATGCGATGCGATGCGATGCTAATGCTAGGTGCTAGCTGACGATGAGCATGACGCCTGACCACGACCGCGACCACACGCCAGCGCCACACCAGCGCAGCGCAGCGCTGGCAGATTTTCCGGGTTTGCTATCCGCGGTATCGTGCAGTCATCGCGTCTCACGCGACTCACTGCGCGCGTGATCGACTCTTCGACCGTTGCTAGGAGCGATGGTGCTCTAAAACAAGAGCAGTTTCTTCTACCAAATTAGGCGGCCGTTTTAACTTAGTAACTTGGTACGTTTGACCCTCTCCCGAACAAACCACTTGTTTTTTTGCAATTCTACCTTCACAGTACGGTTTTGCCCAATATTGCGCACCTTATATGTTTTTTTGTTTTTTCGCGATTTTTTATAGTTTTTTTTCAAAAAATACAAAAACACCCAAAAAACATTCGGAAGATACCCCAGATATCTTCTGTGCATCTTGTTACCCTCCAGAGATGTCTTTGAGGAAGACATGTCTTCTGGAAATCTGCAACTTGTAGAAGTTCCCATGAACGTCTTAACACCCCTCTTCGGGGCGTCTTCCTCATTTTTTCGACGATCTTCTACGCGTCTTCTAATGTCTACCTAAGGTAGACATTAGAAGACGTAGTCGTCAAGAGGAAGACGTTGTTAAGACATGGGAACTTCTACAAGTTGCAGATTTCCAGAAGACATGTCTTCCTCAAAGACATCTCTAAGACAACCGGAAGATATACAGAAGATATCTGGGGTATCTTCCGCAAGCACAGTCAAGAAGACGTCCGGAAGATGTCAAGAAATGTCTTCCGTGTCTTCTGTGTGTCTTCCGCGTGTCTTCCGCACCTCTTCCGCACCTCTTCTGGGTTCAGGAAGACATATATTTCCCGAAGGTGTCTGGAAGATGTACAGAAGGTATCTGGGGTATCTTCCGCAAGCACAGTCAAGAAGACGTCCGGAAGATGTCGGGAGATGTCTTCCGCGTGTCTTCTGAGTAACTTCTGAACGTCTTCTGAGTGTTTGTCTTCAGGATGCCCTCCGCACTACCTTGGCCAAGTGTCCTTTGTATAGGAGATAGAATGGCAAGTAAACGTGCCGCGCATCTCCAAAAGGGGGAAGCGCCCCCAAAGACCAAAATGTCGTCCTTCAAACGAGCGATGCTCACTAAACCCAACCCCGAATCCGCGGCGGAGGTCTTCCGTCAATCCAAGCCGGAGGTCTTGAAGGGGAAGATGGCAGCGGTGCACGATTGGTTGTCTACGGTGTCGCCATCCCAAGACGGAAGACTTTACGCCGGGTGCTAAATGTCGGGGAGATGTCTTCTGCATGTCTTCCGCGCGCCTTCTGAACGTCTTCTGAGTGTCTTCCGCAACTCTTCTGATATATGGGCTGCATATCGGCTGATATATGGGCTACATATCGGCTGATATATCGGCTGGTATATAGGGTGCATATCGGTTGATATATAGGCTGATGTATGGGATGCATATCGGCCGATATATAGGGTGCATATCGGCTGATATATCGGCTGCATATCGACCGATGAAATTTGGAAATCTAACGTAGAGCAAAATGACAAGAGCAGAATCTGAAATCAAGCATTCCAAAACTGAAATCTGAAATCCACCGTAGAGCAAAATCAGCCAAAACTGAAAATCGGAAATCTAATGTGGAGCAAAATGACACATATAAAAATCTGAAATTGGTTTGTAAAATCTGAAATCAAGCATTCAAAAAACTGAAACCTGAAATCTAACGTAGAGCAAAATCAGCCAAAATTGAAATTTGGAAAATCTAACATAGAGCAAAATGACAAATGCAAAAGTCTGAAATCAGCATTCCAAAAACTGAAAACTGACATCCAACATAGAGCAAAATTAGCCAAAATTGATATCGGAAATCTAACGTAGAGCAAAATGACAAATGTAAAAAATCTGAAATCAAGCATTCCAAAAACTGAAATCAGAAAACTAACGTAGATCAAAATAAGCCGAGATTTGAAAAATTGGAAATCTATCGTAGAGCAAAATGACAGATCCATAATTGCACTTTCGTATTTTCTTTCAATTTCAACAAATGCAACAATCTTGATTATTGCTAATTAATTACAAATTGTCATCACAAATGGTCAAATGGGGGCAAGGCCATAAGAAGATGTTGCGTCTGAACGGCACGAACACCGGACCGAAGACGCTCAAGTGTCACGAGGCGTTGAAAATGCTACAAGCGGGCATCATGAGCGTGCTAGCGTCTTGGGATAGAGACGAGGGCTACTCGAAAAACATGCTTGAAGACTTGATCGGGCAGTTGACGGTCATAACGAGAGAGCTCACTTCGGAGCTTGTAGACTGTAAGGTACGGAAGACATCTGGAAGACATCCCGAATACGTTCCGAGTACATTCCAAACGTCTTCCTTAATTACCTTTTATTTGGTGATTTTGCAGGATGTTCCTAAGCTTCAAAATCTGGTGGATGAGTTCTTCAAGTCACTCGAGCGCGATGGCTCACCTGACTGGCTGGTCATCAACACGCATTTGCTTTCCCACTTCCCCGACCAACTCCTCATGTATGGTCCAATACGGGGGACATGGATGTACGTGTTCGAATCATTCAACGGGAAGATTCGAAGGTGGGTGAAGAACAATGCATATCCGGTTCAGAGTGTTATGCAAGGCTTCGGGCGGTACCGGATGGTACATGTGGTGCGAGGGTTAATCTTGGTACTTCGTCGCCGGCGGGAGGCAACCACCAATCCCACCCGGCCACCCGTGCTCCCGTTCTTGGCCACCGCACCGTTGAGGGCGCCGAACACCGTGGTTTTGGGAACATAAGGCAAGCGCCATGTACTCTCCCGCGCCGAAACGAAAGCGCTGGAGCTGTGGATGCATGCATGGCAACGTGCCCCAATACCGCAAGTTGAAGGCAAAATTCGACGCCTACGTCACCTACTGCAAGAGGTAAGTAAGAAATGAAACCCATAAGGTGCCTGGAAGACGTTTCATATATCTTCTAGACATCTTCCACACGTCTTCGGTAAATACATGTCCTGACATTGTGCACGTATACATTCGCAGGGAAAACCATATGGTTCGGAGACGTATTGGCGCACGAGCCGGAGCGTCTCGCCTGATGGATGTGCCGCTGCATATGCACGGTAGCGACCCCAAGGTCTGGCTGGGGAGACCATTCACGGAGAATGAAGCGGCACTCGTCGAAGGGCCTCCTCGCGTGTGTCAATCTTTCGGCTCGGTCGTGGTTCGAGGAGTTTGCTATCGCACGGCAGCTCAGGACAAGACGAAGAAAACTTGTCAACGTTACTTCCGAGCCTTTTTCTCTGGAGAAAACATCAAAGGCGAGGAAATCGAGACTGACCGGTGCGTCCGTGCATTACGTGTTGGTGGATGTGCGCAGAATATGTACCGAATGTCTTCTGTGTGTCTTCTCGACGTCTTCGGGGATTCTTACTATAGAGTATAATTGTGGCTCCAACTCGCAGGTACGCCATGGTAGATAGCATCTACAAGGTCGACTTGGCCGCGAAAGAGTACATTCTTGTGAAGGGAAAGTGGTTCCCTGAATTCAACCAAGCGACGACAAAACGGTTTGCCAAGCTAAACTCGAAGTACGGGCCGGACAATACCGCAAAGGCGGTGTACACATACGACCCGGATGATCCCGAGACACCTTGGGACACTACTGATCCATTCATCCTGGCGGCTCAAATTGAGCACCAAGTTGTAATCAAGAAACATCCTGTGATGAAGACGGCGGTGGTATTTGATTTAAAGGCTGACTTTTTCGAGTGCATCGACGATGATGGTTCACGACCGAAAGGTGCAAGACGCAAGAGGCGATCATGATAATACGCCGGGCATCGTACTTAGTGGTCTGTATGTTGAATAGATGCAATCGTACATGTATGTGTAGATAGACCTATCAATTAACTTAGCCGTATATTATGTATCATAGCAACAGAGCATGATGACAACCCTGAAGCTGTTAGGAAGATACCTGGAATGTCTTCCGCATGTCTTCCGTGCGCCTTCTGAATGTCTTCTGTGATTACGCGACTAGTGTACGTGTGGTATGAAGTAGCTATGTGGCCAAATTGCATAATCATCACATAGGAAGTATGTGTCGATAACACATGTCAGAATGTATTCTGGCCCAGAAGACATTCGGAACATCTTCCGTGTATCTTCCGGGAAGACTGCCCTTTGCATGTCTTCCGGGAAGATGTCTTCCGAAATCCGGAAGACATTCCGCACATCTTCGGCACGTCTTCCCCGAAGAGTGTCTTCTGGTTTCCAGAAGACGTTTCCACCCCGAAGACGTCTTCTGGAAACCAGAAGACATCATGTCTACGAAGACGTCTATAAGACGTTCAGAAGACGTCTTCTAGACGTCTTCTGATTTTCCCAGAATGTAGGGACCGGACTCCGAAACATCGGCAAAGGCGATTGGGACTCCGTTCTCATCGCACGCGGGGCCAATTCCCAACGACGATGCAAATGTAGATGGCGACATCGACGTAGGGAGTGTGGAGCGTCCAAGAAGGTATGGTTGTGGGTGGTTGGGGGTTGGTGGGGGCATGCATTGTTTTGTGTGCTTTGAGGATTTTGTTTTTATATGATGACAATGCACGAATGCTATTGTTCACAGGGAATTTGTGGAAGTAACACCGTTTGGTAACTTGGATACCGAGGATGAAGAGGCTTACGTGGAGGTAGAAAGGTGTGAACAACTATCCATGGGTGTGGTAGGGATAGGTAGGGTTGGCGTGTTAAGTGACGGCTAAGAATATAGTCCAATGAACATAACCGGGCATGCCACTAGATAGATTGCCTTACATTGACGGTGATAGGTTTGAATACAATGTACACATAAATAAAGATTTTGACCCAATGTTGTTGTTGAATGTGAAAGCCTGTGGAATATGGTATCCCAGGACTGCTGTCGCTTCACATGAAGAAGAACAGACAACCTTCGGGACGGATCTCCGTAGACCATTGTCCCCATGCGCGGTTTAACATGGAGGGAAGCACGCGAGGACGGACCCCGCGAGGATGGACCCCGTGGCTGACCTGAATGAAGAGGCAATTATGTTTGTTGAGGCATACGGAGCGCCAAGGTGCTCTATACACGGAGTAGGCGGCGGCCCAACAGGAAAGTGCAGCGTTTGTGACAGGGCAAATATGCTCGCTGGGCATTGGGGAGAGATGGCGATTTGCGGTTCCGACATTGACCGGTTGTACCCTCGGACGTCGGCTCGTGCATATTTGTCTGACACCTTGATCAATGTATATGCCAAAAAGATGGTTGAGGAGGCTACAATGGCGTATTGCAACATGAAGAGCGTGGCCACGTTAAGTGTGAGGCGTTCACATTGATCGTCCCGTTCACTGAGATGCCGCTGGTGAATTGGATCGGGAAGACAGCGAGGGTGACGGTGCGATTTCTGCAAACCTATATGCCTCTACAAATTTAAAAAAGGCATGTGTGCATGAAGCTAACATTGTATTTTTGTGTTCTGCTTTCAGAAAACATCATCCGAAGGAGTGGTAGTCCAAGAGGAAGAGACCATGCCGGTATTGTATTATGGCGCTCAATGTGAGAATTGCAACGTTCAAAGAGATTTTATGTTTTTGAAGTATACGGAACCACTTAAGATCATTGAATGACGGCATCTGCAAGCAGATGCAAGAAGTCAGGATGAATGCGCATGGGAAGATGCGTGGAGCGTACAGTTATTTCGATACGTCACAACTGGGAGCAGAGTGGGGAACGCACGATGTGATATTTGTGCCAATCCATGTTTATTTGCATTGGACATTGGGTGTTTTATATCCGAAGGAGCAGAGAGTTGAATACTTTGATTCCTTACATCACCAACAACGGAAAACATTCATGGTGGAATCTCATTTTGTGTGAGCTAACCAACGCAATTGGGCAACGGCATCGAGCGAGTCACGTGAACATCACCGGAGACACAGTGCACTCGCGTGATCTTACTAGTAGCCAACAACGAAATCCTGTTGAATGCGGTGTTTTTTGTTAGCAAACATGCATGCGATCGCCAACGGGATTAACCATGAAGAAGTGAAAGAGGAAGACATGAAAGTCCGTAGATTGCACATGATTAGAGAGATGCGCTTAGGTTGGCGGGGCGGCAATGTAAGTAAGGCATGTATATAAATGTAAAGGTGTGTGGGGCATGCAATATTTTGGGGTAGGATTGTCGGTGATACAAGTAAACACGTGTTTCAGAAATGTGACCGTGGCAAGGAGAGTGTGGGCAAGTCCCCGACTACACAAAGGTATCGGGTTGGCAGCCCAAAATGTGTGTGGATCTCTTCTTGTGGCGGGCCATGGACATTCCAAGCAAGGAGGCATCTTTCTTGATTCAATCCTTAGCCACACACCGTGGAAAGCAAGGGGGGTTGAGTAGCGGTGTTAAGCGGCAATTATAGGATGAATACCCTTCCAGAGGGTTGTCTACTTGGGAGGAATGTCCGTCACTTGCCTGAGTACACTTAATAATGGATAAGACGAGTATACAGGTCGTGGCGAGGTCGGCAAAGAACGATCGGGGCGTGGCCGCGGTCGTGGTCGTGAGCAAGGGCGGACTGATGCTCGAGCGCCAAACAGTGCTGGTAGAAGTTAGATAGCATCGCGACATGCTGACACGGTTATTCGTGGCATGAATGTCGCCGCGGAACGAAACACTCCGCTAGAGACGCTCGTGCTGTGGTATTCGTTGTATTTCTATATGTGTAATTTCATTTTGGCAATCGTGATACAACCGTGTTAGAGTACCCCCCTTTAGGCTATTCGACATTCTTTGTGTAATTGGATATTGATACAAAGGCATTGTATCGGTGGTGCCGATATTATGATATGTCGATATATCGGTACATATTGGCATATAAGTCTCAATCGATATCCATTTTGCGTACATTTCATCGATAGATCGGTATCGCTTCGCTTCGGAATTCCAAGTGTTATGTGTTGTATATGAGAAATCGTATATAATTTTGAGATATCGATATGTATTATTAAAGGACCCGATGTTGACAACTGTTGAAAGAATCGTTCCGTAGTAATGGGGAGCTGAGCCCCCATGGGCGAAGTCTTAAAAATGATCCGTAGTAATGGGGGCGGGTGCGGGAAGGGGGAAGGGCGGAGTCCCCTTGGGCGAAGTCTTAAAAATGGATCGATAAGCAATTTAGCAACCGATACAATGCCCTGATTGATACAGGAGAGGAGACGGGAGGGTCCAAAGCACCGCGCCTTCATAGGAACTGTCACATGGCCCAAAGAACTCACATTTATGGGTTATCTTCCGAAGTATTTTGGACAGGTTCTTAACACCATAGGAGTCCACCAGAGAAGAAGCTTTCCAGGCTGTGCAGACACCACATTCGCATTAGACTTGACGCCTTCCTAAATGGTCATGCTAGAGTCGAGAACCAGGACCCTCACAGAACCACACTTAGCCGAATTACTGGTGTCACAGCGGAAGAAGCTGTTGAAAGAGCAAATATATTTCCTTTAACCTCCTCTGAATGATTATCAACTCCAACTTCCCTCCCCTCTCAGATGAATACTGGATAAACTCCCCCCTTTGGCGGGAGGGGTATCCCCCTACCTTAGCCCGCCTCCCCTCCACCTTCACACTCCGCTCCCTCCACTCCCGCCTTCCCGACCCTCCACCACCATCCTTCCTCCGCCTCGCTTCCGCCCCTTTTTATCCATCACAGATGCAGCCTCACTCCGCCTCCACTTCCTCTGCTGCTTCTCCGCCGGCACGACCTTTTAGCGCTCAGCGTACTTTTGCCTTGCCGCGGTTTCCTAGGTTGTTATGACCTGGATGAGCCCTTCGGGGCGCTATGAGGATGATTCCAGCTCCCTCTGTTCTTCAGTTGCCTGCTTGCAGGATTACAGCGGACTCGTGACTTTTTCATTATTCTCAGCGTAAATGTTTTATTATTATTATTATTATTATTATTGTTATTATTCCGTATTATCAACCACCTTGGTAGCCGACGAGAGCGCCGTGTTGACGGTTATGACAATCATGATGGCGGAAGATTGAAGACCGAAAACCGCCTTGATATTAGTAGTGTGCCGCTATGTGGGGCGCCATCATTGTGATCTCAGCGAAGCCCTTAAGCCATTTTAGTAGCGTTGTAGTGTTGTAACGTATATGTTCGCGAGGACGCTTCCCACGCGGAGGGGGGGAGTTGTGCTAGGACAACATGCACTGTCATGCGTCGATATTCAATGCGTCAGCGCTAGAGACCTCTGTCGAGAAAATGACCCGCCTTAGTGGGAGTACACAGCACTAATGTACTGTGTAATAAGGTGTCATTCTGCATACTGACACCTCATACTGCATGACAATGCAGTAGAAGCATATGATAGGTTAATGAGACTTGGCCATGCTGACTAGGATTAACTCAGGGAGTTGAGTGAATAAGTAATGGCCAAGGCCAAATAAACAGTTGAGTTTTCTAGAGCAATATGCCGGCATGACAAATGACGCCAATAAACCTTAATCTTATTGCAAGTATCTGTAGTAAGTCTAGACATAGCAGTTCCGATGTCTAAAGAGCTGACATAGCAGTACCTAGGCAGTTAGTCGAATATGCAGTTCCATATATGACCCATAAGTAGTTACAGCGACCGTTAAGTGAGGAGGGTTACAGCTGCCTCCCACATGTGTACCCATGTAAGGGGTGCACGCACGTACACGCCACTCCTGTCTTTCGGGTGTCCATTTCTGAAGGAATAACCCAATATTTTACACCGAATCTCTTCAAGGATGTCTTAGTCACTTATGGGCTTGACATATATGCAAACATATTGCACTTTTTTACGACTCAGATTTTCACTGAATATTGGGCTCCAAGTTGGGAAGGTGTAGGTACGCATATACCTGGCCTTGGTACATGCCGGGTACACGGGTCCTAATTTTGTGGGGTTTATAGTAGTCTGTATGTAGGTAAATGCCGAATATCGTAGTATGCGCGTAGGCAAATGCCGAATATCGTAATATGCACGTAGGCAAATGATTTAATGCTAGTCTGCGCGTAAGCAAATGATTTAATGCTAGTCTGCGCGTAGGCAAGTGATTTTAGTAGTAGTTTACCCGTAGGCAAATGATGAACTAATGGTAGTTCACCCGAAGGTAATATTCATATTCGTGGTTTGTTGGTAGCACCGGTTACAAATGGACTAGAGTCTTGTTCTGGATTGTTTCGGATTGCTTTCGAATGGTGTCTCCAAGGAAGTCTTATAATCTCGGTCAAACACAAACCTGTTCTTTCAATCTCTTATTTTGATTAGCGTTCCTAGGGAAGTCCACACTCACCCTCGCACCCACATGCGACATGTGCACATGTGGAGCGGCCATCCTGTCTAATCAATTTTTAAAATTGGGTAACGAATGCACTTAGCCAAACCAGAATCATTGATGCCGCTCCAGTTAGTGACTAAATGCTCTTGGACACAATTTCAAAAGTATTCTCGGAGAGCCCCTTGGTGTCAAGAATCCGCTTAAGCTGTTCCTTCATCAGCGTTTGCCGTCCTTCTTCATACTGCCGCATCGCTCACCCAGTATGGTCATCCACATATTGAATGCCGCATTGCTCACCCAAAATGCTCATTATCTCACAGAGTGCCACATCACGCACCCAACACGGTCATCAACACACTGAATGCCACATTGCACTCATTGCACTCTCCACCCATTTGTTGTATGGCATATAACACGCATAACACTCCCCACATGCAATTGCAACCCAACGTAAAGTACCACAGGATGCTGCAGAAAACCCTTCAGAATACACCACAGGTTGCTGCAGTAAACCCTTCAGAATACACCACAGGTTGCTGCAGTAAACCCTTCAGAATACACCACAGGTTGCTGCAGAAAACATAAAACAGAGCCGGCAAAACGGTCCATTCATTGGGTAGAAACTCATGATGAATCAGGTAAACTCGTCATGGACCAGACGATCACGTGGCTTGCATATCATCTGTACATCCTTGGCAGTCACAGTCGTAGGTACGATTTGAGCAAGCATGAGGGGGTAAAACTGGTCATACCTTCTTCCATCGAGTGAAGAAGCCAACCATCCTGGAGGCTACCTGCATACGGTATCACCGTGATGGCAGAAAGCTGAGATTATTTCCACAATCTGGTGGAATTTGCCTATGTGTCATAGGCTAAAGGAACAATGGCTCGAAGCTATATATGGTTTATTTTAGTATGCGTGTATGCAAATGCCAAATATAGTTTACCCGTACGCAAATGATTTTAATAAACTTGTAGTGTGTAGGCAGACCGTGTACATGACTTAACACTTCATAATATTGCATGTGAACATTATTCTGTAAATTCAACTGATAGATATGTTATCCACATGTGACCACAATGAACATATCTAGCGGTTGGATTTGCGAAATAATGTTTTTGTATGCGATGACCAGCGAAATATATATACACACAGAGAGAGAGAGAGAGCAGCAGTACTAGAACTTAAGTATGAGTTCAGCACAGAGCGCAGGGCGCAGCACAAATAGCCGTCCAGCTCAGAGAGCAAATACGTGCCCCGAAAGTTGCGTAAAATTTGAGCAGGGTGACGGAAACCTCGAGGAAATAAAGAAGTGCAAGGTAAGATGGCGTCTAAAGGGGAATTGATAAGAGCAAACACACCTGCGGGTTAAACTGGTCAACTTGCAACACAACGTCCCCCAGAAGCTTGTATCTGAAAACAAATCCGCCCTCATCCTCCATCACCCTCATAAAACATCCCTCTCCAGATATACCACGGGACGAAAGGTGCCACCACCCCTGCTCAAATTCTCCGGGACGCCAGGTGCCACCACCCCTGCTCAAAT
>LGRX02000111.1:0-30545 GCA_001247695.2 Cymbomonas tetramitiformis
GCGGTGGTCATCGTGCGCCACGCGCGGCGCGCTCTCTTCCCCCCCAAAAGAAAAGCGGTCCACGCCTGGACGCTTTCTCATGGCGCCGTGGGGAAGGGCGCGGGCGAGCACCTCTCGTGCTCACCCTGTAGCGACACGAGCACAAGGGCGGCGCCGATGGGTCTCGCCCATTTTGCGTGCAGACCGACGCGAGTGCGGTCGCACTAGGAGGCGTGCTGATGCAAGACCTGGGACGAGGTCTTCAGCCGTTGGCCTTCGAGAGCAGGCAATTCTCCTCGACCGAGCAGAACTACCACGCTGGGGAGCGGGAGCTGTGCGCCATCCACCACTGCACCACAGTGACGTGGAGGCATTACCTTATATTCACCGACTTCAAACTCATGGGTGACCACAAACCCTTGCAGTGGCTCTTCGCGCCGGCTCGGGAGCTGAGTCGACGCCAGGCACGCTGGTATGAAGACTTGGTGGAAGTGGGCGTGCACCAAATGGAGCACGTACCTGGCCGATGCCTAGTAGTTCCGGACGCCCAATCCAGACGACCAGACTACAAGCAGTCATCCGCCAGGGAGGGGCTCAAGGAGAAGGGCGGGGTCGACCGGGACACAGACGAGCCTCGTCAGAGTGTGCCAAGGGAGTCGGCTGAGAGCTCAACCCCCGCCGATCCCACCTCAGTATTCGGTGCAATCGACGAGGACGACACCGACGAAGAGCCGTCCGAGGAGCCCGCTAAAGTCAAGACCCTTGCAGACCCCATCTCGGTGCTCGACTCCACGTTTGATTACTCCGACTCTGAAGACGAGTCTGTACCTCCGGTCAGCCCCCCGATGGTCGTTGGGGAGCTCACCCATCTGAATGGGCTCACCTGGGTGGAAACCCCCGACCTGTGGGAAGACGCAGCTGAGACGTTGCACACCGCGGAGCGCGCCTTGCATGAAGCCACCCTTGCAGGCGTCACTACTCGCTCTCGCTCTCAACCGGAGCAAGCCCCCTCTCCAGCCCCCTCAACTCCCCTTAGTCCTTCCCCTCCCAGCAAACAAAGTTCCCCTCCCGCGTCAAGCTCCCACTACGATAACGTGGTAGACCGGCAGGACTGGAAACTGGTAAAGGAAAAGTTCGAAGAGATCTCAGCGCAGTACGGCCCGTTCGACGTGGACGCGTGTTGTGACTCCATGGGCGTCAACCGCCAGGTGGACACCTATTGGACGGAGTGCCTCAAGCAGCAATGGCGGGGAAAGCACGTCTGGTGCAACACCCCCTACACCAAGGATAGCAACCTCATTGAGAGGATCCTACGCCACTTTATGGCTGAGTGGCGCGCCGACCCAGAAAACACGTCGGCGATGTTCCTACTGCCGGACTACGACGCGTCCTGGCGCACCCTTATCCAGCCCAAGTACGGCCTGCACGTGGTCAAGGTGTTCGACCTCAAGGATGCCAAGGGTCACCCTACATGCTTGTTTGAGTCACCAGACGGAGGCCGACCAGCGCTGCGGTGGCCCGTGCTGCTGGTGTGGGCGCCAGCGGCCAGCCGGACTCGGCCTCGAGCGAAGAGTGCCCGTGCGCCCGCCGCTCAAGGTGCAAGCGAGCCTATGGTCACGTCAGGGCCAGCGGCCAAGGCACGCGCAACCAAAGGACCACTGAAGGCATGCCAGTTCGTGAAAGCACTACGCGCGGAGTACGAACGTAGCCCTTACCTCACGATGTTAAAGGAAGAGCTTTTAGCCGCCCCGCACCAGCGCACGGACACCTTCCGTATGGTTGACGACATGATCTGGCGCATCGCGGAGGGACGCTACCAGCTGGTGTTGTCGTCCGACTCTCCTCTTCGGGAGATAGTCATGCGTGAAGCGCACGAGTCTCCCGCGGCGGGACACACCGGGCGAGATAAGACTCTTGCTCGGATAGTGCGGCGGTTCTGGTGGCCCCGCATGAACAAAGACGTCACCGACTGGACCCGCTCGTGCTTGATATGCCAGCAGACCCGCCCGAGGAACAGCCATCCGGATGGCCAGCTGAACCCCCTCCAAGTCCCGGTCAGGCTGTGGCAGGTGGTGAGCATTGACTTCGTCACAGGTCTGCCGCGCACGGAGCGGGGCTACGACGCCTTCGCCACGTTCACGGACAAGTTGTCCAAGATGGTGCACGTGGTCCCCATGCTGTACTCTGACAGTTCCGCTGAGCAAGTGGCACGAATGTACTTCGACCATGTTTGGCGACTGCACGGTGCTCCCATGAAGATCGTTTGTGACAGGGACTCTCGCTTCCGTGACGCCTTTCATATGGAGTTGCATCGCCTTATGGGGGTGCAGGTGGCCTCTACTACGCCGTACCATCCACAAGGGGACGGTCAAGCGGAGCACACAAACCACACGGTGGAGCGCATGTTGCGCGCCTACGTTGACGCAAACCAGACAGACTCGGATTTGTGGTGCACCCCGGTGGAGTACGCCATTAACGACTCCAGGTCCGCGGTTACTGGATTCACACCCTTCGAGCTTTGCTATGGGCATGCCCCAGCGTCGCAGCTCGACTTCTTCGTAGAAGCTGCGTTGGCCTCTCGTAGGGGCCGCGCCAAGGGGGGGAGAGGGGACGTCGTGAAGAAAGGCACGGCCCACGAGACCGCCCGGCAGTTTGTTCAGCAGTTGCAGACTGCTCGCGATAGGTTGCTGGTAGCTCAGCAGCAGCAGGTGGCCCAGTATGATGCTCGCCATCGCGCTCGCCGGTACGCAATAGGTGACATGGTGTGGGTGGACGCCACGCATCTCACCCAGCCCGGGGATCGGGGCCTACACAAGAAGTTGCTGAAGAAGCGCCTGGGCCCGATGGAGGTGCTGGAGGCCTTCCACAGCGACCGGCAGATGGAGCTTGCCCCCGAGGACCGAGGGGCCCCCGCGGCTTACCGCTTGAAGCTACCACCACAGTGGAAGGTGCACGACGTCTTCACCGTGGATAGACTCACCCCAGTGGAGTCGGGCCAGGACAAGTTCGCGGACAGGAGTGCGGAGATTCCGCCTCCCCTTGTGGACGTGAGCGGTCGTAAGGAGATGGCGGTGGAGTGCATTGAGAGGTCACGCACGAGGAGACGTAGCGGGCGGACATGGACGGAGTACATGGTCAAATGGGTAGGTATGCCGCGCTCCGAGAATGAATGGAAAACTCGCGAGGACCTCGAGTTCGATGGAGTTGGCCGAAAAGGGATACCTAACCGCGCTCTTCAGGAGTTCGAGAAGGTCGAGGCCAAGAGGCAAGAACGTGAAAAGAGTAGAGTCACTCGCAAACGCGAGGAGTCAGCAGGAGCGATATGGTTAACGGATCCTGAAGAGTTACAGGCGGACGGAATGGCGTGGATCCCGGAAGAACGAGCCGACGACGAGGTGGGCACATTCGCGACGGTGTCATCCACTAGTTTCATGCCATCTCAAGGACCTGGTCGAGGAGCGGCATGCCTACAGCCGTCTCGACGCCCAATACGGATCTTGGTGTTGTTTTGTGGCACAGGCTCCGTCGAACGGCAGTTCAGCAAGCAGTTTCCTGGGTGTGAGGTAGTCTCGGTGGACATCCAGAACCGATGGAAACTCACTGCGAAAACGTCCTGCACTGGGACTATCGGCAGTTCTCGCCCAAGCACTTTGACGTCATTTGGGCGAGCCCCCCATGCACGGAGTATAGCCAAGCCAAAACGGTAGGGATACGAAACTTGCGTGGTGCTGACAGACAAGTGCGGAGAACGTTGGAGATCATCAAGTACCTCCAGCCGAGCTTCTACTTCATTGAGAACCCGCGTGGCCGAGCTCCCCATGGGTTACACACTCGCCGATGCATGCAAGGGTTGCCACCTCCGCATCTGGCTACGTATTGTAAGTATGGTATGCCCTACAAGAAACCCACCCACTTCTGGACCAACGCGCCTATCGCCACCCTGAAGTCTTGCGACCCCGAAAACGCCGTTATGGGCGGCACGAGAAGATGGCGCAGAGCGGCTCCGCCAGCAGAGAGGCGGGCGACCCTAGACCAGGCATGGGAGCTGGATGGCACGTGTATGGCATCCCCGCAGCCTTGCTTAAACAATTATTCAGCTCTCTACCGGTGGAACAACCCGTGGGGGCAATCGCATCGGTGTGTGAATACCTAGCGGAGCTGCTTTGGAGAGATGAAAATGAGACAGATCTCAACGATGAAAGAGTCTGCGCTAATCCGGAAGAAGCTGACGAGGAGCCGGTGACCTTGATGCCGGAGTACAGCCCTACGCCGCCACCAGTGATGTCCGACGACAGCGAGTGGGACACCATGGGCTCCGAATCAGCCTAACGACTGTGCATCTAAGCACAAGCGAGGACGCTTCCCACCTGAAGGGGGGGGGAGTTGTGCTAGGACAACACACGGTGTCATGCGCGGATGACTCAGCAATGTCATACATGCCAGAAGTGTCATACGCGCCTTACAGCATTAGCGCCCGAGACCCCTGTTGAGGAAGAGACCCCCCTTATATGGGAGTACACAGTACCACTGTACTGTGTAATAATGTGACATGTAGAATACTGGCACATCATACTGCATGATAATGTAGTACAAGCATATGATAGGTTGATGAGACTTGGCCATGCTGACTAGGATTACCTCAGAGAGCTGAGTGAATAAGTAATGGCCAAGGCCAAAGAAACAGTTGAGATTTCTAGAGTAAAAACAGCCGCATGGCAAAAGTCAAATATAATACCTAATTCTTACATGCAAATATATGTAGTAAGTCTAGACATAGCAGTCCTATGTCTAAAGAGCTGACCTAGCAGTACCTAGGCAGTTAGTCATTATATGCAGTCCATATAAGACTCCCATCAGTAGTTACAGTGCCCTGTGAGGAGCAGTCCTCCCACAAAATACTACGGCACTGCTAGCATGTATGACACTGCTGAGTCATCCGCGCATGACACAGTATGTTGTCCTAGCACACCTAGCCAGTCACCACCCACAGTGCTGGGGCGGTGTGCTGAAATCTATATAGGCAGCCCTGACCGGGAGTCCCGGTGCAGGTCCCAGTCCCCTATGACAGATCCCTAGGCCAACACTGGACTGCTGACTGATCTGTAGGTTCGTACTGTGACACACGCTGTGTCACAGGTAGGCTAGATTCCGATACCGTCCGAGACCGTTCCGGGTATATCTAGCTTAGGGTTTATTTGTCTTATGAGTTTATCCACACTGAGTTCGGGGCTATCTGATATCTAGTGAACTAGGATATTCCGGTACTATGTCTGGCTGACTAGTACGGATGCTTCGTCTGACCGAGATGGACGGCGGTCTCTCATCGACATCATCGAGGGCTGCGTACCGGTGGCGCTGAGGGAGTCGCACAAGGAGGAGCATGCGGCTCTTCGTTATCCCGCAAACGTTGACCCGCAGCCGGTTTTGGCCAAGGAGCAACGTTTGGTGCGGGATAACAAGGCCTCCGACTGGACGCCTACGGAAGCCACGAGGAAGCTGAGCATGTACAACAGGTTGGACCCGGCGTTCTACGCTGCGGTCAAGGTTCGGTACCCCATGGCCGCTGTCCTTGCTCATGTGTCGTTCGCTTCGCTTCGCTCCATGGTGGTGGAGATTTGCCAGGCTTGGGCTCAGACGGATGCGGGTAAGACGGCTTCGGGCGCGCCGGGCAGCATCTCTCCTGCGGCGAGTACGATACCCTCCTCGAGAAGATCATGGAGCTGAAGGCGTTGGTGCAGGAGCAGCAGCACGGTGAGGGGGTTCCGGCGGTGCAGCGGCAGCGGGCGCCGCAGCGGTAGCAGCAGCGAGCGCAGCAGCCGAAGGGGTATCGTGTGGGGCAGTACAAGGCGCCACCCGTGGGATTCGACCGCGACGATCAGCGGGCGAAGCCGTTCTGCGGCAGATGCAAGAAGGCCGGCAAAGGTGAGCAATTTCACTTTTACCGCGACTGCTCATTGGGCGGGCGCCAACACCCGCCCACCTCCGCCGCGGCATTCTGCATTCCTATCGACGAGGAGGACGCGGAGGGGGTACATGCGCTATTGCGCTTGCCATGTGTGCCCTGTTCCAGCAGGCAACGGATGATGGGGCGGAGGCCTTTGCTCGTGCGGCCACCGCGTACGGGCCGCCTGCGGTGCTTTGTGCGGGCGCGGTGGGCGGGATCGACGTGTCCGCCTACGGCTTTGCGGTGGATGGCTACTATCCAAATTGCTAGTCCTCCCACAAGGACCACTTCGCAATGGCTATATATATTGGTCGCTAGCTTGCCCGTTAACGCATATTCAAGCCTTTTTTCGTGACGTTTTTTAGTCAATTGAATATTATTTCGCATGGGTTCGTCCCTAGAGTGACTTTAGGGTCATGCTTAGCGGGTGGGATTTGGGGATGCGATTCCACAAAAATCACGAACTAAACCTTGGTCCTCCCAAAAGGACCGGGCTATCACTCAAGCTAACTCCCTCCTCGAAGGTCCTTTGAAAGTTTGACCACCCATGTTGTCAAGTTCTCGAGCTGCTCTTTCTGCAATGTCTTGTCAAAACTTTTATCCGAGGTCACCTTGACCCTCAAAATATCGGTTGAAGCAGCACCGGGTGTCAAACCTGAAAAATGCCTTAAATCTCCCAAAAAGAAAATGCCTTTCGTCCGGTTCAACGATGCATGCACGCCAAAGTATTGCACATTGTGGCCATGTAGATGGCTCAAACGTTCAAGTATTGTGTCTATATGCCGACCATAGCGAGACGATGGTGTGGGAGTGCCATGCACGCACTCAATCTAGCATCCACGACATCACTCCAGAGCCAAAATTAACCCTTAGACTTTCTGATATTTGACAAAAATGATAGGACATGTCGAGTTGGGCGCGAATATATGCCCACTAGTCTATGAGGTCATCAACTTGTGTTCTACTGTATTGTAAACATGATTGTACATCAGAATGCTACGGTGCTGTTGAATCCTTGGACGCATGCTCAGCCTCCATATGCCACCAACAAATAATTATTGAAGACACGGTATTATTTTGAGTGATTTCTAACATTAGAAAAATTCCGAGTTGAAACATCCGAGGAATGCATACAATATACAAATGCAATCGTTGTAGATATATGAGGCGGATCCAGGTCAAACCAGGCATCATCTAACTAAGTATAGACCCTGTATAAACCACCTTTCATTGGACGCACCTCCAAATTTGGTTGGCATGCCCAATTAAATTATTTGAAAATAGGTCCTTGTGGGAGGACCGCATTCAAATCTGGTCCTCCCACAAGGACTGTGGGATAGTAGCCATGGAGTAGCTGCCGCCTCCCGACGAGCCCGCGGGGGACGACATTCTCCGACGGCTTGACGATCTCGCCGCGGAGGTTCACTCCGCGGCCAATCACAAGGTGCACTTCACACACGCATCTTTCCCGCCTCCTGACGGCATCGAGCAGCAGACTTCGGTTCTGGTGTGTGGTCCCGCCGCAGCAGGTATCACGCCGGAGAAGCAGGTTCCGGCAGGTGGTGTGGCGGCATCGGCACCCGCCGTGCCGGCCCCTGCTATGCCTGTCTCGCAGGTGGAGAATGTGGAACCCGTGCCACTTCAATCGGCACGGGTGACCGCCACGGCGGCGACGGACGGCGAGTTCGCTGCAGGGAAGATATCTTCCTGGGATTGGCCGGCCCGGGGCCGTGTCACAGAGGCCCGGGCCGAAGGCGGGCCGAAGGCGGGCCGAAGGCGGGCCGAAGGAAAAGTTGCGGACGGGCCGAGTCGCATTGAGGGGGAAATCGATCAATTTCCGAAATTTCATCGATTTTTGACAAATTGTCATACCTGAAATTAAAATTTTGCGCATGCGGCGGGTAATTTTGAGTTCGGGTCGAGACGGGCCGAAATGTGGCCAAAGTGGATTCCCGCTGCGGGCCGAGTCGTCTCCGCGTAAGATATCTGCCCTGGTTCGCTGGGGTCGTTCAGACCGTCAATCACGCCGCCATCGCACCGGTTGACCTCACTAAGGCTGCGGAATTACCGGTAATTTGAAATCGGGGGTCGGTAATTACCGGTAATTACCGGGTAATACGTTTGATGGTAATACCAAAGTATTACCACCAGCACGGCGTGAGGCAACTTTTGCCCTGAGCATGCGATCTTCGTTCTGTAAAGTCCTATGGGCTTCCTTTTGATTATAGAACATGTTAAGTACTTATTATCTTGTCTACGAAGCCATACATGTGCGCAACCGGCGCAATTAAAATGCAGATAGTACAGACAGACAGTTACACGGACACATCCTACATAGAGCACGTTATGGCGTCCTATACGGTTGTAACATGTGAAAACCGACGTCACCATCGAATTTGGCATGGTCGAAAATGGTTTGCAAGGATCTCTCGTCGCGGGGACCTGGTCACAACATACTCAGCGGTATCCTGAAACTGATCCAAGACGTAGAGGTGCTGTGGGCCGAAGCCCGACTGTCCACGGAACGGAGCTGTGAGAGCGTCCTCTACGACCTTTGGGACCATGTGAGAAACTCCATTTGCATCTTTCCACTGAAAGGTCTCCTCCTCTGTCGAGGGTATGGACATTTGGGACATGCCTGAAATTTGTTTGGAGCCAGCCGTCGGACGGTAAGGAAACAGGAAAGTTGGATTGGCTTGTCTCGAATTTTGTCCGGCCTGAGATACGATTTGAGCCAATGAAAATTCGGGACGCGGTAAGATCCATAGTAATCGACGGTAATTTAGGAAATTACCATGGTAATTACCAATTACCGCGGTAATTACCGTGGTAATCCTTAAGTATGGTGGGTAAAACAGTTTTGGGGGTCGGTAATTACTGGTAATTACCTGGTAATACTCTTACCAGTAATTACCAAAAATACTCCATGACCTTAGACCTCACTAGCTACGACACCGACGTGCGGTAATACCTCACCTCACATTTAAGGAAATGCTGGGTTAAGGAAACAGCCAGATTTTCGGGGGGGGGTCGGAAAAATGCGGAAAAAAGCTGGGCTGGAAAAAAACATTAAGAAAATGTACCCAAATAAGGAAATGAAGGCTGCTGAATCATTTCGTTAACGGAAATCGTAATGTCATATTAAGGAAACGAAGGCTAGCTGAACATCAGGAAATTCCATTATTATTAAGGAAATTGTAGCTGGATCTAAGGAAATTATAGTCGGTATTTCATGAAATTATGAAATTCGGACACTCATTGATTGGCGCTTTGGCCTTGATACGCGTTAAGACTATAGATTTCAAGTCGTCGTAGTCTTCCTGACTAATATTAATCCCACTTTGCAAGTCAGCATGTAATTCTCGCAGTTCCTGGCGACTGCTCGGATCCATGCTGAATTTAAGAGAATGCGCTGGCTGACTGCGCTTTCCAATCTCTAAGAAGAAATGGATTTAAGAGAAGAGGCTGGCTGACGCTCGAATCGCGTTTCCTTTTCGTTAGTCATTTCGGCAAGAGGCTGACGCTGGGGGGTGGGGGTCAGAAAAATACGGAAAAAGCTAGGCTGGCTCCAAATTCCTGTTTCCTTAAATATGCGGTATTACTGTACGAGGACCTCGCGGATGACGGCAGTTTCATCGTGAAACCGCGGACTCTGGTCATTTCGGCAAATCACGCGTCGGAGACCGCAGCCCACGCGCCTCGGTCTGGTGGTGCTTACGGGGACTGGTCGGGTGGTGCTTCCCGCACCTATGGTTGTAGCAAGCCGCCACGGGGCTTCCCCGCACACGCGGGTACGTGGGGCGGGATGCCTTATATCCTTTTCCCTTATTCTCTCGATCTCTGTCATGGGAGTGGGAGCTGCCGCCTTCACGGCGGCCAATGACATCGAGCATGCGCAGGTATCGATCGGGTCAGGCTGCGCCGCAGCCTGTGCTGTGCAGGGGAGACCTGTGTATCTACCCGGGCATCGAGGGGCTGAGCCTCGACACTCTGGGTGCGGTGCTGGCCTCTCTCAGTGAGTGTGATCCTTCTGTTGTACCGCCGGACCGCTACCTGCGGGGGTGGTGGAGGCAGGGGGTCGGGGGTTGGGTGTTCAACCCTGGCCCTGGCCCACATCTACCTGCCTGGTATACCTCTTGCTGGTCCTCCACCGTCTCCAGACTACAGTCCCCCTCCGTCCGACGTTGACGAGGATGAGTCTGCTGTCGGGTAGCTCTGGCTCTGGCTCGGGCAGTGCACCACCGTTCCGGTGGTATGCTGAGATGTACTTTCACATCGACAACTTCTTCAATATGGTTTATGGTTTTACTTTGACATCTTTGCAATCTTCAATCTCATCACTTGCTGGCACAGAGCTTTTCAGTAGTTTAGCGGGGCCTCATTGCCCCGGTGTGTTTCTGCTCTTGTGCTGGCTAGAGGGTTCCAATTTGTGTATCAGAATGGCACAGTTGGATTAGCAGTTATGGCTACTACCCCGCAGTCCTTGTGGGAGGACCAAGAACGCCTTTTGGTCCTCCCACAAGGACCAATTTTCAAATAATTTATTTGGCCGTGTAATCTTGATTCCGTATGCGTGTCCCATGAAAGTTAGTTAGTATGGGTCCTATATTAAGTACTTCGATGGATGGTTCGGTATAAGATCTAGATGACATCGACCCGCCACACGCCAAGTAAAGTTCCCGAAGTGCCCGTCACTCTCGCATCCCAAGCAAGGAACTTGTTCCGCGGACGCCGCGCGCAATATGTGGTGGCGTTGTACGTCAAGGACCACGCTGAAGGCATGGCGTACTTCTGCTATGTCGCGAATGTCGCGTGATGCCTGCACACACCAAGGCGACAAATGGTCAGTACGATGCAATAAGCACGGTTTATTAAAAATAAAAATAAAACAGAAATTCCCTTGCCATCACACGACCACGCACCTTGAAACGAAGTGTTCCGCAATTCCTACGGGGCACTCTAGTTTTGCGGTTGCTTGAGGCACGCGGAGCAGACATTCAACCTGCAATTTATGATCAGTACAACGAAAAAAAACTCCGGATCCCAGTTACAAAATGTCTTTCCTAGCATCGTCAGCAAAGGTCGAGGAGAGATCCCGCAAGGGACAAGCCCCAGTCGCGCTGCTACTTTTTGGATGGAAGAATAGGTTACGTGCAATTTCAACAGCATGCTCGGCAAAGACCGACACCGGGTCATGCTAGGTCCCAGTTGCTCAAGTATATAATAAATATAACAACTAGCCCACACAAACACCAAGCGGGTGGGATAAAGGGCAAACATGTACAAGGATGCGGTAAGACAGCCACTGCCCAATACACATTTACTAAAATTAGAAACCGCCGGGGCTTGTGCCGCTGAGGGTAACTAAGCCCGACAATGGGGTGATCAGTCAGAGCATAAAGTGCTTGTCGAGCAAACGAGTCAACATGGTGATGGAGCTAAGCGAGCTACTGAACAGCACTACGCAGGGCGACCGCCAAAATCAATCACTGCCGCGAGAAGGTTGGGGAAATGAAAGAATGTGAGGCTGTTTGGTGTTCGTGTGTGCGAAATTTCCCGTCGAGTGACCGAAACCTTCAAACTACTCGCACCTCAGTCTATGACTATCAACCAATCCGCTTAGACCAACGCAACATTGCACACCCACAAATCGGGATCTGAGTACATCGCAAGTCTTGTCCGGTTGACTGTGACACGGAGACGAAATCAAGGTATGGTTTGCCGGAGGTCAACATTAGCATAAAAATTTGAAAATTGTTTTATTTGATAAATAGGTTGGCTGAACCTATCTAAACATATTATGCGCTTCGGGGAGTCAAGTGGTTAAGGCATGAAGAAGTTATGGTCGATACCGTTCCGCGATCTCCCATACTTAACCATACTTAAGCACCAACTAAAAACACATATATCTCGAGATCTAGATCTGCAAATTTTTATGCTAATGTTGACCTCCGGCAAACCATACCTTGAAATGCTCATCGTCATGTGACACGACTGAACTTATTGCATGCCACACAGACTAGACGCCATCACTTGTCGTAATTACTGGTACGAATATAATTTATGTTATCAAATATTCATTCCGAAAACGGGGATAAAGCTCACACATCCTATTTTGGCAAAATTCATTTTCGCACAATGTCAAGTTACATAATACACAATGCATCCACAACAGAATATTCGCATCATTCCCAAAACATATTTTGAGCAAATAGCCCCAAAGTTTGGGTATCCCTAGTAACAGTAAGACTATTTAATTGCACCCTGGCTTACTACAAAGCGAATGGCATGCACCAAGCAACAGAGGCATCCGATATTACACTGCCCGCGACTTACATGTACACCAGGCGATACCACCGGCACACATACGCGACGCTTTACCCGGCGCGAGCGGGGCATGCAAGGCTGCAATGTCGATTTACGGATGCGAAGTTGTATGGCACTGAGATTAATGTATGCGTACGATAATGTACGCAACGTGAAATTGCGGTGACGAGGCGAACCAGGTTTCAGTATACAATGGCGCAAAATACATTAGGTCCTCGACCGTATCTGAAATTCGTACCAAAGATCACTGAAATAAGTTACCAATAACTATACTTACACGTATATAATATGTTACACTGTCTCGGTAGCCGGCTATATATGTGCACAATATGTAACAAGTATATCCTGAGCGGCACTTTGGACGCCGCTAGTTAGCTTACACACACACACAATACTGGCAATTTGTAAGTGGCGTACGGTAGACATGCCAGAGCATGGCTTTGACATAATTCTGATACCGTACTCGGCCGTTTGGCCGTGTCATGTAACTGTCGTTACTGACATGACGTGGTCATGGACAAATGTCTGCGACACAAATTTGTTCGGACCCCAGTGTGTCCAAAAAGATGTGATCGTTGAATACTGGATGGGTATCATTCGGCATCTCTAATTACGTGTCATCATTGTCACTACACCCGATCTGGGTATTTGTAGTAGTATAACCACTGATGATCGCGTGTACACACGAAATCAATGTTGGTTTATCACCTCGCTCACGTGCCAAGTATCATAATCAATGATTTTGAAATCTGTTACAAATACCGACGGTAGTATGTATATGGTCATACTCCACCATCTCGGTAATCGGATGCACATATTCGCAATGTCGAGGCGTGTATAATCACTCCGCCGGTGGTCGACATGCTCGTCATCCCAGTGCGTGTTTTGCTGTGTGTCACCACTCATCAGGATGGACTACCGCTTATGACAGTAGTATATGTGATATAACCTGGGTTATATTTACAGTTTATGTACTGCGTAGCATGCGCCTCCGGTGTAGCGCACTACCCCTACACCGTTTCACACGCATAAGTCGTAATACTTCACGTTCTCTTTTCGTTTGATTACTAACGCGTTTCTTATTAGCCGCATTATTAGCTTGTGTCGCCCACCGGATATTGCATAATGTGTAGCGTAATGATGTATTAGTTCTAGCAATCACCCACATGTGACTCAGCGGAGAGTGTGGAATACCCGGTTTCGCACCAAACAGTGCCTTATGTATTGCCATATCAAAAATGGCAAACCCGATAGCATTCCTACCACTGTGAGCATATAGTTCGTGTGGACAATATAACCCAATGCGAATGCTCGATCACCGATCACGTCACACGCATATGATGTGCTCCGTGCATCATGAATCCTCGCACATATCCCTGTATAATGCGACCAATTTGGATGGTCTTGCTTATAGGATAGCCGATTGGTAGCAGATCATTTTTATCGTATGGAAGGTTGTTTATGTCGCAAATTATTTTGTCGCAGCCACGACAACAATGAAGCTGTGGGTCTATTTTGTCGCAGCTGCGACAAAATAAATGTCTTGGGGGTATTATGTCGTATACACTTATCAGAAATTTACGATAAATTTTCAAAAACAAACCAGTGGTAAAACACACAGACGAATAATAGGTCTATTGTTTCAAACATGCATTTTACACAAAGTTAATATGTTCTATTATTACAGTATCTGAGCACATTCATTACATGAACACTGCAGGACGCAAACGGGAATTTGCTACAATCCAACATATGATATTATTACAATGAAAAAGCATGTAGCTGGAACGAGCAAGCAAACTAAATCTACGGAGCGATGAAATTAAACAATTCAACTATCCTAAAGTAAGCAACAACAGTCTTCGAACTCGGCCGACATTCGTGCAGCTCCATCCAGCGACAGACGGCGACACAGGCAGGGTTCCTGAGGGCGCACATATCTGTAAATCAGTACAGGTCAGGATAGTCATCAGAAAAATAGCTCACACATCGTAACTGCAAAAATGCAATACAAAAAAAAAACAGCATTGCTGACGCCGAAAACCCATGCTATCCTGCAAACCCCAACCTGACGGGCAAGATGCCCAACGGGCTCCAAGCACTCCCAGCATAAAAACAAAGTTTGGAAAGGGAGACAGTGCGCCAGTCGCCGACAACGCACGAATTGCTGTAAGTGACTCCACGCTAAAGTGCAGAAATGGGAGTCGGCAAAATTCCCGACAGAATTGAAGCACTGCCAAAGTCAAAACAAAATATTAAAAGGGAGCTAGCAGCCAGGACTTCAGTCGCCTTCGTTCAACGCATGAGATCCTGCAAAAAGCACATCGCGCTCAGAGCATGAGCGTTGGGGATCGGAAGCGCGCAATCCCAGCGTAGAAGCAAAGTAGAAAAAAAGACGGAGCAAACAGGACTGCAGGAAACAGTGCGCTATTCAGAAACTAATACAGTCAAACAAAAAACAAAGAACAGCAATACACAGGTCGGTTGGTCGTCGTCGGCGCCTCGGAATAATGGGCTGTCGGCCGCTTAAATGCTACGGTAGTTGTTCAAGATGTGACCTACGAGGATCGAGTGAGTATCGTATCGCGAGTGGATCTTCTACATTCTAGATCCTTGCGACAGTCTTGCGACTATGCGACACTTCGTGTGACAACCCCAAGATTCGATTTCCGATGCGGATTTCTGATCGATCGAGCGAATTTCTGTGTTTTTTCTGATCGGGCGGTCGGTCGACGGTCCGATCGATCGGTCGAAAATTAGTCGATGGAGGATTGTATTGTATTCAAGATCGCTGCGACAACTTGACGATCTTGTCTTCGGAACGTATCCATTAGCACGCGAAATCGGACAGTCCGATCGTTCAGTCGACGATTCGATCGATCGGTCGCAAATTAGTTGATGTAGGATTGGAGTATATTCAAAATCGCTGCGACAACTTGAAGATGCCCTTCTTCAGGAATCTGTCATCTGACTGTCCGATCGTTCGCTCAACGATTCGTTCGGGCGGTCGAAAAATAGTCG
The DNA here is from genome assembly GCA_001247695.2 of Cymbomonas tetramitiformis. Lineage (NCBI taxonomy): Eukaryota > Viridiplantae > Chlorophyta > Pyramimonadophyceae > Pyramimonadales > Pyramimonadaceae > Cymbomonas > Cymbomonas tetramitiformis. Next base: position 15,272 of record LGRX02000111.1, read on the forward strand.
ATGGGGGGATGGTGCATCTTCCAAAGGCGTGCGATAACGCTGAAGATCAAAATTTGTTATGTGGAAAAGTTTTGGGCAGTTTTGACAGTGTTCCGACGACGATGTCGTTTCGTCCCCCCACCTGTTTTCTGGTGAAATCGTGCTTTGTCCCTTTTAAGGGAACGAAGCCCCGTTTCTGGGTTTTCCAGAAGATTCCTTTTTTTTTTTTGACGTGCGACAGAAACATTTTCTTGCGACAGCGACATGAATGGCCATGCATGCGACAAAAAAGACCGGATTCCTAGCCGATTGCCAGCGTGTACGTATTTGATCACCCGCGTTAGTTTCAACCGCGTTGTTGGTGACACATATCGATCGAACACGTGCATTATCTCAGGTCTAGTTCTTAAGAATGAATACACGTGTTCTATAATCCCTACCAAATAGGGACGGGTCCATGTGATTCAAAAATCACATGGACCCCACATGGACCTCACGTGGACCCACGTGGACTTGGAATGGACCTCACATGCCCCAAATGGTCAGACATTTCTCCCTAGGGGTCCATGTGAGGTCCATTGAAGGTCCATGTGGGGTCCATGCGGTTTTCAGTCACATGGACCTCACATGGACCATCCCACCAAACTCAAGTAACGAGGTTACGAGGTAACGAGGACCCGAGTTTGTCGTTTTCGGACATACTTTTAATGAGAGGAATTTTATGTACTCCACTTTGAAGGTTGCGTCATTACGGTTGTCCTTTTGGGATGCACAAATGCCCGAATTCGACTGCTGGCTTTCATGAGTTTCAGGATGACGCGTGCAACCATGAAAAGGCAACCGATTTTTTTCCCCATCGTTGCTAATTCTTCCCGAGGCCTGCACCAAGACTCTTGATGCAGGGCGGTCGGTGGCTAATACAATCATAGATTACATCAAGTTCATTCAAGTTCATTGTTCCAACACACTCGGCTGGCCCATTTCATGGAAGCAACTACTAATGCCGCGGCAAAAACCAGAAACCTAGCTCTTCATCCTTTGGGACCTTCCCGCTTACACGTTCCCACCTTAACCATGAACCTAACCTGTGAGCTATCTGTGCGTACTAAACGGAACATCTGCATCTACGTAGCCAACTTCCCCAAGGGGGCCTACGGTGGAGAGTATTCCTCCTCGTTAGTGCCGTCCACGTAAGACTGCACAGCATGAGAGAGGTGGAACAGGGCTGCAAAAAAGTTGGTTTGTTTCTGCTCAAACCCGTAGAAGCATCTTCCCTTCCGAATCGCAGCCACTCCGCAACTACCGGAACCCATGAAGGGATCCATCACCACCTGTCCCATGGCACTTGTGTACCGTTCCACCAGGTACTCGCACAAAGGAATGGACTTCTGTCCCACGACCAGCGTTTCCTTGTTGGCCTCGCAGATCTTGTCCAATGCCACGCATCCCGTAGTGTAGCAGCAATGCTTGAACACTTTCTGCGAGTGAAGGGCCTGAAATGACTTGCCGTATTCATGGAACTCGTTCCAGAGCTTACCCGTGTACATGCCCAAGGCTTTGCTCAGAGTATAATTGCACTTGCCCTCCTTAATGAGATTCGTCATGTTTGCCTCCAGCAGGCTTTCGGCCACATCCCACTCCTGAACGGAAAATGGGCCAAGCACGTTGCCACAGTAGAAGTTGGTGAGATGGGTGATGCCCGTTTCCTCCTTCAACTTTTCCGACTTCAACTCCACTTGCTTCTTGTAGTCCAACTTGGGCTTGTTCAAATATCGTGCCAGTGTCGTGTACAGATGACCAGAGGCAATAGGCGTATTGCCTTTCACCTCCGTCATGCGGTTCCCATCAAGCTTAACAAATCCAGGCATATTTTTATACACCTACACCAAAAAGCTTCTTCTACTAAGTTAACCAATATTCACATTTAAATATAGCTGAAAAGAAAGTGACCATCTTACCTTCAACTTAGTTTTCGCCGCTTCTTGGTTGATTGCATTCAGTGCCGTGATGTCACCCATCGCGAACATTATTGTGTCTCCATCAACTTTTCCCAGATCCCGTTTCTTGTTCTCCTCCTCGAGATCCTTGTTCGCATCAAACACCACACTCACCGCGCGCATGGCTGCTCCCCAGTCAACCTTTGTGTTGTACGATGTCTCCTTTTCATCTCCCCATGGCACATCCGTGATGATGGCGGCAACTCCAACACCCTCCATCAGAGTGGCGTGCATGGTGGCGCCAACCTCTTCGTACGTTCCAAGGATCAACGTAAGCATGGGGACACCTGTTTCAGTCCGGTGTCTCGTCTTCAACAGGGGATGTAAATGTAACAGTGCATCATTAAACAGGTACACTCCACAACAAGCAACTTACCTCCACCAATCATTACTTTCGACGTAAGAACAACGGGATCTTGCACGGCGCCCGCCAGCTTGTGCTTCCTCAAACAAAAATACATTCTCTTCTCCGGCTCTCCCGCTTTCCCGCGCTTCTTCCTTTGGCCACCATGCTCCTTGATGATGTCAGCCGTCGACAGGAGTAGCACGTGCACGAAATAGTTCTGCTCGTATTCAAGGGACGTCCACCGTTCCGAAATGAAAGACATAATTTCCACAGACGGCCCCCACTCAATCTCCTGGCCATTTCGGAACACTCCTCCATGGGGTTGTAGCACGTATTGCTCTTTAGCCGTTGTCAAATCAAGCGGCTGGTCAGGCTCCGCTTCTTCCATGACTTCTTCCGATGCAATGCTTTCCCTCCGCTGGGTCTCTTTGGCCATCTTCCGTGCCGCTTTCTCCGCCTCCAGCTCTTGCAATTTCTCCTCCTTCTTCTTGGCAAGCTTTTCCGCCGCCTCCTTGTCCTTGGCTTCGGCATCTTCCAGTTCAGCACCCAATTTATCCATTGTTTCTCTGTGACAAAAGCACTACTTCAATCAGTCTTCCGGTGTCACGGGTACCTCAAGAATTGTGGGCAAGAAACTTACTTTTCTTCGATGAAAGTTGGGTCTCTCCTTTCCCTCTTCGATAGCTTCCTCACCCTCTCGTCGAACTGCTCGACGAGCTTTCGCTTCTCTTGCCTCCCCAGACGGGCTTCTCGCTCGTCATCTTCTTCATCCGTGAGGTTGAAATCGTCTTCATGAATTTCGTCCTCTTCTCCTTCCTCTTCTTCCTCTTCTTCTTGAACATCACCTTGCGAAACGTCATCATCTCCTGCTTCGGAAGTGGCCCCTGTTCGCTCCTCGGTTCTCTCTTTCCAACGACAGAAGTCAATGTACTTCTTCACGGTCTTCTTCACAAAGATGTCCTCCTTCCCCACCAGGCGCCCGGCATTTGGAGCTGAAGGTGCCTTCACCCCATCGTACTGAAAAAATAACAGAATAATGTAAAAGCCATGTCTCCATGCAAAAATATAAAGCAACAAATCAAATAGACAAGTAATGTACCTCTCCAAGCAAGGTAGCATCCTGTTTCCCGGCCTGCAAGCTATCCAGCCATTGCGTGGCTTTCTCGGTGTCCGTTGCCTGCCCGCCCATGTTTGCGATGTGCAAAACCACTTGGGCTCTCATCCAAAGGACTGTGCAGCAATCGGTGAAAGAGCGGGGAGAGGTGATGATCCTCGTAGGCCGCGCAACACTTGCGTCAATGGCCTTCAGCTTGCCCGCGTCAGAGATCTTCCGAACGCCGCCCGAAGGCGTGTTCTCCACAAAGGGCAAACTTAGCTCGCACTCCTTGAAAGCTTGCAGCTGCAATGGCAGGGTGAGCCTTTCCAGTTCTTTGTTGAGGTACAAAGACTCAAGATTCAAGCAGCACCCTTTACCAAGAGTGTTACAACAGGTACGGATGATTCCCTCGATCTCCTCCTTGTCGGATAAGTACTCTACAATCTTTAAGAGTCGCTGGAAAAACCTCTGATCGAAATCAGGGCTCTCGAACAGAGCAAGGAGCTCGGTGGACTTGACCTTCTTCTTTTTATGGGCCTTTTGTTGAGCAAGGATGTTCCACCTAAAAAAACAGTGTTTTGGTTTAGGTGAAGTTTATAGTATTGAAATAAAGGTCAAGTTCGAAGGTAAAATATGTACTCGTAAAATAATAGGCTTTTTGAAGGTCAGAAATATTTTGGGTGAAACTATAAAGTTTTAAGGGGACACTTACTTGAACATGCTGAGTTCTTGAAAAAAGGTACGCTCCTTCGCGCCCTTGTCGTTGACGTGGATCTTTGCCACTGCCAACGTGGTGATCTCGTTGCTAGTGAGATCCCCATCAAGAATGTTTGCGTCATGGACTTCAAACATCTTGTCCTTGGGCTTGACAATTGCACGACGAAGTGTGCATCCGTTAGCCCATGCCTCGGTGTAGAAAGCATGACGGCCGTGGCCATCAATGCAAATATACTTGTAACTGCAAAAGCAAAAATAGCACAACACAAGCAAGAGTCTAAATTATATTTTTAAAAAATATGTTTTTGTACTCTAAGTCAAGTTACCACTGGGAATCTAGCCACCAAACTTTTCCTTCCAACTTTCGTTTTTTGGCCGCACGTTCGGCATCTAACTTATTCTTCATTCTCCATCGCCTTCCCTTGGGATCGGAACAGTTGTACCAAGACCTCGGCAAGGGTTGGCCTGCATCAGATTCTTCATCGGATGAATCATCAACAAGCAAGCGCGGTCGCGATGCCTCTGAAGAGTCGGAACTTGCAGCGACGCAAGACCCCTCGGATGAATCGACGGCACTAACCCTGCAAGAAGAACAACATCAACTAAAGACACTTCCAAGAAACTTTCAAAGGCGAAATGTCAGGAATGTAAAGGAAACATGTACTTTTCTCATTAATGCTGAAACAGTAAGAAATAAGAAATATGTACACGAATTCAGGAACAAAACTCCAAGTTCTTAATTAATGTGCTTTTGTCCTACAAAAGGCAAACTGTAACACGAAAGTTAAGGAAACAAGCTGTTTTCTCATTAATGCTAAAACAATGAGAAATAACATGAATGCACAAGAGAAACGAAACAAAACTCTAAGATCTTCATTAATGTGCTTTTGTCCTACAAAAGGCAAACTGTAACACGAAAGTTAAGGAAACAAGCTGTTTTCTCATTAATGCTGAAACAGTGTGAAATAACAAGAATGCACAAGAGAAACGTAACAAAACTGCAAGATCTTCATTAATTAATGTGCTTTTGTCCTACAAAAGGCAAAATGTAAGACGAAACTAAAGAAAACAGGCTGTTTTGTCATTAATGCTAAAACAGTGTGAAAAAACAAGAATGCACAAGAAAAACGAAACAAAACTGCAAGATCTTCATTAATGTGCTTTTGTCCTACAAAAGGCAAAATGTAAGACGAAACTAAAGAAAACAGGCTGTTTTGTCATTAATGCTAAAACAGTGTGAAAAAACAAGAATGCACAAGAAAAACGTAACAAAACTGCAAGATCTTCATTAATATGCTTTTGTCCTACAAAAGGCAAAATGTAAGACGAAACTAAAGAAAACAGGCTGTTTTGTCATTAATGCTAAAACACAGTGAAATAACAAGAATGCACAAGAAAAACGTAACAAAACTGCAAGATCTTCATTAATGTGCTTTTGTCCTACAAAAGGCAAAATGTAAGACGAAACTAAAGAAAACAGGCTGTTTTGTCATTAATGCTAAAACACAGTGAAATAACAAGAATGCACAAGAAAAACGAAACAAAACTGCAAGATCTTCATTAATGTGCTTTTGTCCTACAAAAGGCAAAATGTAAGACGAAACTAAAGAAAACAGGCTGTTTTGTCATTAATGCTAAAACACAGTGAAATAACAAGAATGAACACGCAAACAAAAGGAAACAAACAGTTTCTTCATTAATGCTAAAACAGTTCCAAAAGAAAGTAAGGTAAAAAGAGTTAGAACTTACGACTTTGGAACGTGCTGGTAGGACACGTGAGTTCCGGTGTTACGCATCCACAACATCGGGGGCTCGTCTCGCAACTTTCCGTGCAGCGCGTAACTGTTCTTCACGTCCGTGCCGTCGTTCACATCCCCACGAGGATTATCCCCGAACCAGCACTCAGCAAGCTTTGCATCCTTGATTAATTCCTCAAAGTGCCCATCGAAAACTTCTTGGTAGTTGTGCCTTGTAGTGCTTTCTGATTGATCCGCCTTTTTTGCAGGAGCTTTCTTTTTTGGCATGTTGAAAAAAAAGAGAGAACGCGTAGAGTGAGAAAAAAGTAATAAGTCGGCGCAACGCTTTGCTAGAAGCTGGTTGGGGTTTTACTGTACTTTACTTTATATTTTCTTTTCAGGCTTTTTGCTAAAATTTCAGACGGTCGGTCCGTCGAGTCGTCAGCTTCGACAGCTTTAACGGTCACAGCGCGCGCGGTTTCGATTCGATTTTTTACTTTGAGGAAACTGTAGTCTTTTTATTATTTTAATATTTTATTATATAATTTTCGATAAATAAATTGTAAGCCGTGTACTTTTCGAAAATAAGCAAACTCGAGTTTCTTTCTCTGACCTGTCACGTCTGTGGGTTCGTTATTTTTGCGGGTCGGTACGCGCGCTGTTTCGAATTGAAAATTTATAATATTTTTTTTCCAGACAATAAAAAAAAATATTCGAACGCTAAATATACCTGCTGGCACACTTTATTTTCGAACGAGTGTCAAAAAACGAAAATACATTTTGTTTGCAGGGTTGTTCTTTTCAAACTATTTTTCGGAGGCGTTGCCTCCGGAGGTTAACGTGCTGTCATGGGGTCAAAATTTGTGAGTTTTGTTTATAAAAGCGATGGCACAGAAAAAATATTTGAACTTCCAGTTTACTACGCAAAAGGAGAAGGCTACGTTGCTTCAGACGTAATTACTAAAATATTTCGTCTGAGCGATGAACAATGTTTCACGCTGATGGACTTGGAGACTAACGATATTTTCGAAACCTCTGACCTGTACCCAGTAGAACCTGAGCATCTTTACCAGATTTTCATTGAAGATTTTGAGGTGGAAGACTCCAATGTCAAAGCTAAAACATCTTCGGACTCGGAAGAGGATGTCAGAATTACAGCCGTCAGTTCGAAGGCAAGTCGCACGAAGAAAACAGAACCAGATGAAGACACCGACAGCACACCTATTTCCGACGAAGAAGGGGTGGTCTGGCCTTCAGATGTCGTTAAGACTTCCAAGGTTCCCTTGGACGTTTCAGGGGATGTTCTTTTTGCTACGCACTTTAAAGGTGAACTTGAAGGGGGAAGGAAAGGCGTTCCAATGTTGCAGTTGGACTTTTTCGTTACCAATCGCTGCTGGTCTGAACCTGGAAATACCACTTGGAAGCAGTTAACGGAGTTATACGGGAAAGGCAATGTCACCGCACGTGCCCAACACTGCCTTGGCGAGTACATTTGCAAGGAAAAAGACTGCGTTTTCTTTCAAGTCGGTGGTAAGCACTTCGTCAAACGGGTGAAGAAACGTACCTCAGGAAGCAAAGACGAGGAATACCTTGGGAATAAGGTAAACAAATACTTTCGGTTTTGGTTTATTTCACATTCCAGAAATATTCTCAAGTTTCCGCGTTATTTTTTTGTGACGTTTTCTAATATTTTTCGGGCGCGAACCAGGTTTTTGGTCCCATGTGCCAGAAGTGCCAAGTTGCTACTAAGGCTGTTTCGTGCTCAGCACGCTGCATCTGTGCTCGTGTGACATCGAATAAGTTTTCTGGGACACTTCTATTCTTTGAGCACAAGGGTGTGCACACTTGTACACCCGCGAACAAGAAAGGCAAGGCGATTCTTTCGACGGAAACGCGAGAAGCAATTGCGAAAGCCGTTCCAGCTTTTGGCCACGCTTCCACGGAGAAACTGAAACATGCGGCGACAATGCATGCGTTTCAGAAGATGCTCTCTTCCGATGAAGTTGGACTGGAAGATGTGTTCAATGTCGCTCTTGAGGTACAAGTTCTTTCCTTTTTGTTTTGCTTAGCATTTTATCTGTTTGTTACTTTTTAACATTAATGAGGAAACTGGATATTTTTTTTGGTTTCGCTTTGAAGTTTACATGTTTCTCTAGTTTTTAACATTAATGAGGAAACTGGCTATTTTTTTTGGTTTCGCTTTGAAGTTTACATGTTTCTCTACTTTTTGACATTAATGAGGAAACTGGCTATTTTTTTGGTTTCTTCTTGAAGTTTACATGTTTCTCTACTTTTTGACATTAATGAGGAAACTGGTTTATTTCTTTTGTTTCGCATTAGGTGCAAGACAACCGGGCGGTGAATGCGGATGTACTGAAGGCGAAACAAGCACTTGGTGACCATAAAATCAACAAGAGCGCAGAAAAGGAATGTGAAGAGCTTGATCGCATTCTCAAGTCGAAGGGTTTCCGCTTGTTCCACTTTGATCGACATCCGCTGAAATACTTCATGTCTCCCATCGATTTGCCTTGGTCTCCTGCGGAGATCATGTTGCTGATGGACAGACGCATCGGCAAACCGCCGTTCAATCTTTCACCGGCTTACTCGGATGGTGGACACAGCCTAGTGAGGACCTCAGTCATTGAGCAGGTGAGGGTTTGCGAACCAAGTAGTAACGTTTGAGTCGTGAGTTTGTTAATCTAAGGCTAATTTTATTGTGTGACAGGTGTGTGCTGTCTTTCCTTCCTTGGGCATCGTGAAGTTGGCGACTTTCCCATTGCCCCGAGGCGAGCGAGGCGAAGACGAAGCAAAAATGTGGGAAGGCATCGACTATACGTTGGCCTTGAAGTGCAAGGAAGATGTGAACGGCGAGATCTATAGCAAGGAGCTACTGGCCAAGGAATTTCCGAAAGGAAAACCAAGCCTTCGTGCCCGACGGTACGTGCGGGACAGTGGTGGAGGTGGCTGGGCAGGACTCCGGTTACACTACAACAAGCACCTGCCACTCGACCAACGCAGGAAGACCCGCGTGACCAATGAGGAGGGCGAATGCATCGAAGAGGATTGCGACTTGCACGTGGTGAAGGCAGTGGGTAATCACTGCAAATGGCTGGAGGACGACTTCGAGGAGGAGGAGTACAATAGATTGACCAACAATTGGCTTGAAGCCCTTTCACCCTTGACGATCATGGAAAGTCGGAAGTCTTTGTTCATTTTCATCGAGCAGCAAACCAGGAAGGACGTGGAGTACAACCTGATGCAGCTTGTGTCGTTCTACGAGCGAGAGGCAATGCGCTGCTTGCATTTCTTCTCTGACAAGGGTGCCAACTTGACGGAACCTTTGATCGGACGCGAGAAGAAAGTGTTCGGCGGACTCGTCACCATGGCGGAGTGCTTCCACGTGACGGCGGTCAGTTTCATCCAGCAGTCGTACAAGTTGCAATTCATCTTGGCGGGGGGACATGAACAACGAGAGCATGGCCGCACTGGAACTCTTTACCAAGAAAGACGCGAACTGGAACAGGCTTCACGTCGAGGTCGTCACTTCGCATGTGACACGCTGAATGAGTTACAGGAGGCGTACCTGAAAACAACCCCTTCCCATCTGGATTCCCGCAACCATCGCCCGGACACGCAACGCCATTTCCCAAAGAAAAGGCGCGTGGAAGTCGACTTGACTGATGCGGCACCCGCGATCATCGCTGCCAAGCGAAACGAAGACGGCACTGCTTGGGAATGGTTGGTGGACTCGGACCGGAACAGCACCGCGGCGGACAAGGAGTGGTTCACTTCGGCGCGTGTGAAGAAGGAGCTCGTTGTCGAGTTCCTCGGTGAGGTGCACTACCATTCTACGGAGCGACTTGGCGCGAGGTTGAGTGTTGGGACTCAACTGGAGGTCATGTACCAACTGGCCACACCGCCATGGCATGCCAAGATGCTTGCCAGCCTGTTTCTCGGGGAAACAAAGTGCACCGTGTTACAGGTGAGTCACCCTAAAACTCTAGAAACCCTAGAATGAACACTTTTTGTTTCTGAAACGTGTTCTCCTAATTTCATAGTAAAGTATCATTTTGCAGGTGGGCGCCCCGACTCCGAGGCTCTCAAGGCGAAATGTTGTCAACGGCATTCTTGATCGCAGTTTCACCGTGGCCGTAGATGGCAAGAAAGAAGTTGCACATCAAGTTGTGTTCGGCTACATCGACGCGTCCAAGGAGGTATTCTTCGGAGAACGTAACGAGCAACAAGTGGCAAGACAACGCATCTCTTGTAGCTGCAAGACTTGGCAAACGTTGATGACAAGACGTGGCCGAGGAACCGCCGTGCATTGGTGCGTGCACATGTGTTGCGTGCTGAAGGAAGCCAAGTTCACACCTGGAAATTGGGTTTACCTGCAGTCGGGTTTCACTGTGAACGAAGTCCAGTACCTTTTGAAGGAAATGGCGGCGGTCCAGATTACCCCGACACCCACGGTGCAGGCAAATGGCAACGGAATGAAACAAGGTCAGTGGATGGTACTCCCTGGTTCTTGACGCCAGGCAACTTGTGCGGCAAAGTTTTGTCAACAAGGATGTGCCACTCAAAAAACTTTGGCGCGGGAGACCGGGAAGAAAGTGGAACAGCCTGTTTTGGGGGCACGTGCGCCACGCGTTGCGGTAATGGGCAAGCGCCTGGTGAATGAAGTTTGGGTTGAGACAAAATTTCAATTTTGCTTGAAGTTTGCCTGCTGCACTCGTGTGCCAGCGAAATTCATGAAAATCGCGGGCAAGCCTACCGACCTTCCGCTGCACCCGGACGTGACCTTGACGAATGAAGAGAAGATCCTCTCGGGGGCATTGACTTTCCGAGAATGATTAAGAAGACCGCATGGCAACGAGTTAGTACGCACAGATAGCTCACAGGTTAGGTTCATGGTTAAGGTGGGAACGTGTAAGCGGGAAGGTCCCAAAGGATGAAGAGCTAGGTTTCTAGTTTTTGCCGCAGCATTAGTAGTTGCTTCCATGAAATGGACCAGCCGAGTGTGTTGGAACACCATTAACTATGAGGGTATTGGATAAATTTCTGAAATGAAAATTCTTGATATTTACCACTTTAGTGAAATCCTGCTTAAAAATAAAATTGTGATTACGAACCCAGTTTTGCCTTGCTAAAGTCTCCCAAAGTACCCCACGAAAACGAGTCACATTTTGCAAAATTGCTTCACGAACTGGCCAAAAACTCATATTCAACCCTCAGAACCTCGTCAGATGTGTAAAATGTTCAAGGGAGAGGTGAGAGGATAGCAGCAGTGCACAAGCAGCTGTGACAAAGGATTCAACGTGCAGAATAGGCTTAGCGGAATTCCCATATGCAAGCACACAAAAACAAGCGGGGAGGCTTCAGCTGCGGTGCACTGCCGGAAAGATTGTGCCAGTTGCACTTCTCGAACTGGAGACAAAGAAAGACTGAGGGGAACCGTCACCTTGCGTGTGGGGTCTTTCAGCCAATCCTTCTTGATAGCCCGCATGACCTGCACATAAAACCAGCGTCACCAACCACCTTTGTGGCAGGGGTCTCAAACCGCTAGCAACAAAAAATAATGTGCCCTCCTAAATGGATGTAGGGTGTCAAGCGCCCTTCCTGGGATCAACGATATCATCATGCCTGCGTGACGAATAGTGCCTGTTCTGATAAAGGGTCTCATGGAACAGCCCGCACAATGACGATACATCGGCCACGCCATCTGTGCTCAGTTTCCCACCCTGCAAGGCGCCGATTTGAGCCTATACATCCGGAAAGTTCTCTCCCTTGAAATAGAGCCTGAGTTAAGATTATGGTATGAGGCAAGCGCATGATAAAGACGTGAGACAAGTGACTAGCTCTTCTGTCCGCCCAACTAGAGATGCTGCAGACTAAACAGGTGGCCAAAATAGATCTCCAAGGCTGGCCAAAATAGATGACGATCGTTAGCATAAGAGTGCTGGGATTTCAGGGTGTGGAACCTGAAGCATCGGAGTGATGCCAGTTCCACCAGCGATCATGCCCAACTTGTTAAACTTGCGGATATCGAACTTGTTGGCCTGACCCGGTCCCGCAGCCAGCCTTGCCCGTGAGAGACCGCAAACACAGGCAAGCCACTCTGCTTCACTGAGGCGTAGCGGACGCGGTAGTCTTCACTCGCGCCCTTCGCAGGCTGGGAACGATGACTACCACCCAATGCCCAGCGAGTCCAAGCGCACCCCGTCCTACACAGCGCATGTCCTGACTGGGGCCGTGCTCTTGCCGACGAGAGACTGAAGGAGGTCTGCCTTGTGGGTGATGCCGCCATGGGTGATGCCGCCCGCACGCAATAAGCATTCGGACAAGACGGTTGCTCGACTCCTAAAATATTCTCTGAACGATTTGAGGCTTGCCTTTATAGGGGCCTTCCTGATGTGAAATTCACCGTTGCCGGCGCCAGCTTTGTATTCGATCATTCCGGTAGGACCTCGGAAGTCCATCGTGTCGCCAAGCTTCAGGCCTGAACACATACCAAATTAACGCCGACCGATCAAATAACCAGAAGAGAACCACAGCCAGGCATCCCTGAATAGCCAGAGAAGAGCTCAGCTCGCGAGTTAAGCGGTGCAACGCGAGCCAGTAAGGCGCGGGCGGGATGCCTGGCGCCTCACGAAGGAGGCGATGTGGCAGGACCCTTGCGGGCGAGTCGGAAAGGGTGAGGACAAAAAGGAGGGACCTTCCATATACTGAGACATAACGCCGCCGTCAGAAAATCTAGGATTAACTTTTGCGAAGTACACCTTGATGACGAAGTCCACGTAACCAAGCTCGTCATCCGAGCTGCAGGTGCACGGCTTCATTCGTGAACGCGGAGTTATGCCGATAAGGATAAGCGCTCGAAAGCGCTCACTGAAATAAATCGTTCAAGACGGAAAAAGATTCGAGGACACAGCTGGTCACAAGAGCGAGAGAATCACAGGAGCTTTTTTGGTTTAGGTTTGGGGCCACCTGGTTGGGGTGTATGGGCGCTCGACTTCCTCCCCGTTCTCGTCGGTGAAGCTAAGCTTAATGTGCTGGCCAATTCGTAACCCCAGGACATGCTTTGCCGACTGTGCACGCAACCAAGTCGTGTCCTGAGCTCCTCTTTCTTGATCAGCGGCAACGTAATCTGCAAGGCAAGCAGTCGAGGGTTGGTACCTAAGGCAATATCGTTGTTCCTTTCTGAAACAAAATATTGTTACCAAACAAAATAAAATACTGCGCTAGAGCTGCTTTAGAATGCCCCAAAGGGGTTATTTCATTGAAGCGCGGTCAAGTCCGAAGTGTTTCGAAAATTCAGGGGGCGCTCCACTATAAAGTTAATTTATATATTTTGAAGAGAAAATCTTGTGATGGTTGTATAATTTCATGACACTGCCTCTGCCCCCTGAACTTTTCATCGTAAGTAGCCCACCAACTGCCGGAACTACTGCGCACTGTGCCTTTGAGCCTCCACGACTGATTATATAATGTACCGCGCGCGTAACTCGTCTCGCCCGCACTCCGCCTCCACGACGGATTATAAGTAATGCCAAAGACCAAGGGAAGGGTGAGCATATCAGGCCTGTTTATTATGATTATGCATGTTGCCGCGACCTGGAGGAGACGGAAAGAGGAAAGAACTAGGAATAGAAGGGACAACCCTATTCTCCCGGTCATCACGCACCCACCGGGCCCGAGGTCCCTGGTCAAGTGGGCACATAAGAGGTCTAAACGATTTTGGACTACACACCGTACTGTACTGCCGGTCTACACACCGCACGCGTCCCATACAGCAACATGAGCATACTTAAGGCACTCTTTCTTGTGACCTTACCGCCCCCAGTAGAGGAACAATCCGAACATAAAGATCAAGTGATGTATGGAGGAGCCACAGGAGAGGACCCGGTCGGTGACAAGAATGGGTGGGTGAGCTCCATAGAGATGAATCGGGTCATGCAAAGGTTACACGGCAGGGCCCATACATGTCGCTCTCTATATGATCTGAGACACGAGTTAACTATACGAGCCCATACATACATGGGAGCGGAAACAGGCCAATGTTTAATTCCGGTATGCGACCATATGCATTGGCGACTGGTACTGGTGGACAAGATAGCATCGGGAAGGGTCTCGATACATGTTTATGACCCCAAACATGGCGACGCGCTGGCAGCGACGAACGAACATTTCATATACGAAGCCGTATATACAAAACAGTTTGCGACGATGAGATATTATGCTTTCCGTGCGTTGAAACGCCAATGCACTCGAAAAGCGCAGAAACTCCAATGACTACAAACTTGCAAAAGACTAGCGACTCTCGCGCGACTCAGCGCTCATCGGACTCTGATGACACAATAAACACGCAAGAGTCTAGTTCGCGAAAGATCACAAGTGTTGACTTCAATGAGATAACGCAAAGCCTTGAAGCAAGCTTTAGTTCGCACTCCGTGGGTGACGAAAAGAGTGAAAGTGTGCTGAATGGGAAAACAACTAAGGTCGGAAAAGAGCGAGCAGTTTACACATCAGTAAAAAGAAAACCCAAAGAAAAGAGTCAAATATCAATCAAAGAACGAAACCTTTCACAATCTGACATGGAAAGTATTGCAACTTATCGGTGCAAGTGCAAATCGTTTTGCTCGTTAATGTTTCACACATCAGCTTTAGCTGCTCAACGCAAAATGTTTTGGGACTTGTCTCAAAAAGATCGTAAAGAATGGATGATAAGAGATCTTATGAAGAGCGGAACCAGAACTTGTGACTCAAGATTCATATTTATGTTCTTCATATGTGACAGACCGGTAAGTTTGCCAAAACTGCTCATTAGCTTAATGAGCGGTTTTCCTTCTTTTTTATAGAATCCCCTTGAAGAATATTTTTTTGTTCATATTCCTGAAAGTTTGCCAAAACTGCTCATTAGCTTAATGAGCGGTTTTCCTTCTTTTTTATAGAATCCCCTTGAAGAATATTTTTTTGTTCATATTCCTGAAAGTTTGCCAAAACTGCTCATTAGCTTAATGAGCGGTTTTCCTTCTTTTTTATAGAATCCCCTTGAAGAATATTTTTTTGTTCATATTCCTGAAAGTTTGCCAAAACTGCTCATTAGCTTAATGAGCGGTTTTCCTTCTTTTTTATAGAATCCCCTTGAAGAATATTTTTTTGTTCATATTCCTGAAAGTTTGCCAAAACTGCTCATTAGCTTAATGAGCGGTTTTCCTTCTTTTTTATAGAATCCCCTTGAAGAATATTTTTTTGTTCATATTCCTGAAAGTTTGCCAAAACTGCTCATTAGCTTAATGAGCGGTTTTCCTTCTTTTTTTATAGAATCCCCTTGAAGAATATTTTTTTTTGTTCATATTTCTGAAAGTTTGCCAAAACTGCTCATTAGCTTAATGAGCGGTTTTCC
>LGRX02000113.1:0-48348 GCA_001247695.2 Cymbomonas tetramitiformis
AATTCCCCTGGGACAATTTGGTATCTTAGGCGTGTGAGCGTCTTTTTAGCTCGCTCTCGCTCGCTTTGCGTGCTTGCATGCGCACTTTGGACCTGTGGCGAACTGCTTTCAGCTTCCGTTGCGACGTTCTGATATGTTTTTGATGTGCATTCCGGTTGTTCTGGCGGCTTGACGGGTTAGCGTCCTAGAGGCGGGACCGTTTTTGTCGTTGGTCATACCGGTTTCACTCGTTTTTGGCCTATTTTGGCTCACTTCCGTGTGCATCCTGATAAGTGAACTCTACGGCACATATTGGGGGGGAGGTATGATGGCTTACAACAACTTTTGTGCGATTTTTATGAGTTTTTTACAATTGTTTTAGTCTTCATCAACTCATAGTATGGCCTCAAACAGCTTATTTCTTCAAAATATGTGCGGATTCACTCCCTTTTTAGAGCTTAAAAAGAGTTGATGCACCTCCTCAACTTCGATAACTGGGCTTCTGGATAGTTGTGAAAAGTTATTTTACTTATTTTGGATATATTTTACCAAACTTTACCAGTCCTCATCAATTCTTGGAGCTTTGAGACCTTTTTGAGCCTTTTTGGGAGCTGCATTCACTCCTTTTTGGTCCATCAACCCTGAGTTTTAAGAGTGGATCAAGCTTCTAGACTTCAATATGGAACTTTTGAACGATATTATTATTTTATTCTACTCGGTATGGATATTATTTACCGTTCTCAACAGTTCTTGAAGGTCTACAGCCCTTTGGTGCCCTTTTTGGCTGATGCATGCACCTTTTTCAGCCCCAAAATAGCCCTTTTTGACTGAAAATGGACTTTTCGGACTGCCAAATACTTATTCTGGACAGTACACACGGTTTATCTTTCAAATATGGACCTTACTGAAAAGTTTTTATCAGTGTATGGAGTTATGGGACCTTCTGGGAGCTATTTGGATACTTTTGGCTGCAGCATGCACTCTCCATCCACACCTAGCACTTGAAAACTGTGTCGCGGAGCCCTGGCGAATTTTCTAGAAATGGACAGAAGTGAAGTAAGGACTACGTTGACAACATAAAAAGTACTTCTTCAACTCTGTTTTCACTTCCAATAGTGTTACAAGCAACCTCAGCAGCTGGCAGCAAGTGTGCTTTCGGCTGCTGAACATACATCCACTTCCAGCCCCCTTAACACTGTGGGCTATTTTTAGTAACCTACCAGCATATGGCCATACCCTTTGGTATTGGTGACACGTACAGACGACAGTGGTGGAAGCAGGGCTTTGACAAATGGGTCTACCCTCCTGGACCTCTTCAGCAACCTGGTATTCCATTTGGCGGCTTCCCTCCTTCACCTTCAGTGTCCCCCACTACGTCGGACGACGAAGAGGACCCGTTCACACTTCCTGAAGGTTTCCAGCCCCTATTGTTACCTCAACCTCCACAACAGAACTAGCCTGCCTATTTCCAGATATGCAGCCGCCCTACGACCCATACGCCGTACCCCCGTCTCCATTCACCTTTCCACCCTCACTTGCTGCTGGCTCCTTTCCACCCTCCACCACCGGACCTACAGCACTCATGGCCCCAGGACAGCCCAGTCCCCTGCCATATCAACCACCTCAGGTCCCCCTCGCAGACCCCCGCCTTACTCCACTCAGCCCTTACCCACAGCCACATCCCTCAGGAACCGTCCCGGTGTACCACACCCCAGCAACAGTTCCTGGACCGGTCCCCGCTGTACCATGGACCTGGTCTGGGGGTTTCCCCTTCGGGGGGGTTCCCTCCCCTTACGCCCCTGCACTTCACTCCCCGGCTCAGACGCTGCCAGGGACTGCTAGGAGTGCTGAGGAGGCGGCACGCTGGCTGGCGTATCGTCGGCAGGAAGAGGCGGCAGTGCTGGCTGCGTCAGGCTTGCAGGTGGGAGCTCAGGCCACCTATGGTGCTGGAGGGGTGCTCGCAGAGCGCCCCGGCACGGGCTACCCAGCAGGGGCCTTTCGTACCACTGGAGGGGTGCACGCAGAGCACCCCGGTGAGGGTTTCCCTGCAGGGGCCCACGCGACGAACGCTGGAGGGGTACAGGAGGATGAGCCGGAAGAGGAGCCTGTCGCAGACAATCCCTGCCCTCACGATGAGTACCTGAGAGCAGGGGGCTACAGTGACGTAGACCCCGACAACCCATTTGGCCGTAGTGCTGGCGAGGAGTCTGCGTATGAGTACGAGGCGGACCCCAACGACTACGACGAGTATCTGCGGGCGGGGGGCCACAGTGACGTGGACCCCAACGATCCGTACGGGGAAGGGCAGCGCTGGGACGAGGTAGATGACGACGAGGAGGAGCAGGAGGAGCTGGTCGTCTCCATCACTGCGTCAGCCTCAGCGCAGCGCGTTGTCACTGTTGGCGTGGACGAGACGTCCGCAGCACCGCCACAACCGCCTGAAGTGTTCGTCTCGAACAACGCAGGGCGGCGGCGGTCTCGTCGTTCGTCGGGACCGGGGAGCTGGGACGAGCGCAACCTACCTTTCCGCGAGGAGTCCGACTCCAATTCTGGCGGGGGCTCTTCGTCCGCCTCGCAGACGTCTTCGTCGAGGTCATCAAAATCCTCGAAGTCGTCTAAGTCGGGCAGGAGCGGGCAGAGTGACGGACTTAGTGACCGTGCCCGCAAGCATCGCGACGCCAAGGAGAGGAAGCGGAGGCTGCGGCGTCGAGAGCGTGACGAAGGGCGGACCCTTACCCCTGCAGCCCTAGCGGCCACCTTCAGGGAGTGCCTGAAGGAGTTCCACAGCCAGGGGGGGGGCACACGGTCCGCTCCTGCAGACCCCACAGCTGAGACCGCCAGTGCAGACCCCCAGGCCGGGGTTAATTCAGTCGCTGGAGGGGTGCCCGCGGAGCACTCCGGCGCGGATCCTCCAACGGGGGTCATTTCAGACGCTGGAGGGGTGCACGCACCCCCCAGCGGGGATCGCTTCGGTTGATCCGCAGCTGGCGGAGGGCGGGGGGGAGATTCACCCGCAGCGAGCTGGTGTTGCCCCCCTGACCGCGGTGGTGGCCCCCGATGTGGGGGTGCAAACTGGGCAGCCCGGCGGCAGAGGAGGAGCTGGAGTCAGCAACGGGGGCGTGACCCTGCAGCAGACGGCGGGCAAGGGCAGCGCCACACGAGAGCGCGAGACCGTTGGCTCCCGCCAACTGGCCCGGCTACGAAGGCAGTCCCTGGAGACGGTGGTGGTTCTCGGGTCTGGTGAAGGAACCCCTGCTGACCACACCCCAGGCACTGACTCGACAGCTGCCGTTCGACATGTGAACTTCCGTGAGGTGAACGGGACCCCTGATGGTCCTGGTGGAGTGATGCCTGGCGGGCCCTCAGCGGAGCTGCCTCCCCCTGCACATGACCCTGCTGTACCAGCACTTGGAGGTGGCGATGGGGGATGTGCACCACCTGGACCTCCGACAGCTGCTCCCTTGCCACCCGCGGTGCCACTCCCAATGCCCAGTGGGCCACCGCCACCTCCTCCTCCTCCTCCACCTGGTAGCACGCTTGCGTTACCAGCACCAGAGCATGATGGTGGAGGTCGTGACGGGTCACCAGGGAGACCTCCCCCTCCCCCTCCGTCTGGTCGAGGTGGGCATCGAGGGCGGGCCCTACTGGCCACACGAGATGGCCACACTCTGTGGGTACCGCAGCCTTGGGGGACACTGGATACCTCGGACTCGGAATGCCGACGGCTACGGTCAGATCGGCTGCAGATGGTGGCCTTGACCTCTTCTACAAGGCTATCCTCTTGCTGGGGGTATCACTGAGGGAGTACCTTGACATGGGGGGCACTGTGGCACAGCCGCCAGTCATGCTGATGACCCCGGAGATGGAGACGCATGCGTGGGTGGTGGACCGGGGCGTGGTGGACGCGGCCCTTCTGGCATACCGCAGTAGGCCTGCGGGCTCAGGACACCCCCGCCCGGAATGGAAGCACGTTTCCAGTACCCCTGAGTCCGAGATGCACCTCCTGGATCCCGACTGTCTTACAGCATGGGCCGAGGTGGAGCAGTCGGAGTGGTATCGGCAGCTGCAGTCACGGTCAACTCCTACGCCGACTCCAACCCCGCCTCCATCTGATGGTCGAGCCCATTTTCTAGCTCTGACGGCAGCCCCCACCTCTGTGCATCATCCGACGACCCCCGCGCCTGCGACGGCTCCGACTAACCTTGGTTCACGTCACCCTCGACCTCATCTTTCACCTAACGCAGCAACCTTTACCCCTGCAGCTACTTCATCGTCCACCGCGGGAGAGCCCAGCAGCCGTGACCTCATCGGCGAGCAGAAGGTGGAGGACGCGCTGCTGAAGCTCGTGAACAAGCTGCCGAAGTTCCCTTCAGAAGGGGATTTGTCCGAAGACGACAAGGTCAACCAGCTGGAGGCTTTCTCTCGAAAGGTCCAGAACTTACTGGACAACAAGCTGGTGATGAGGGCGTGCCGCCAAGCTAGCTGCACCGGTGAGGGATACATTACCTCCGTCCCTGACATCATGTGGATTGTGGCGGAAGAGTGCTTGCGAGGTGAGCAGCGGGAGTTTGTGGAGAAGGCCGCGGGAGGTGTCGGCACGTCAGTGGGGTGGATACAGCGGTACGCTGAAGCTGACATATTCTTCGGGGACCTGGCCCTCAGCCTGCTGGCCATCGAGAAGCTGCAGAAGCTGCGTGATGGACTCACCCGAAGACAGTCGAGCAAGGAGACGGCCAACGCTTACCACTCGCGACTGTCTGCGCGACAGCGCACCGTGAACTTCCTGGCCAAGGTAGTGCATGGTTGTGTGCCCGTCTCCGACGAGGGTTTCGGCCACCACTTCTGGCGGGGGTTGGTGCACCACAGCAAGGTGGGGCTGGAAATGAGGAGGGTGAACCTGGACCTCAATGATCCAGGGGAGTGGGAGGATCGGGCACGTGTTGAAGGGCACAGCCGAGGCGTTACCTCGGCTGTTCTCAAGGTGCTCGAGCTCGCCAGTGACATCGAGGCGAGCAAGGCATCCAAGGCGGCGGACGCAGCCAGCAGAAGAGCCCCAGCACCTTCTGCACTTTTCTGGCAGCAACGTCGAGGACGTGCCCTGAATGCACTGACGGAGTCTGAGCTCGATCTGGCCGCGGCATCCACACCTCCTCCTCCACCTGGACTGCCCCTTCCTGGTGCTTCACCTGGCCTCCCGGCTCCAGAGACACGGGAGTGCTACGCGTGTGGAAGGCGTGGACATCTGGTGCGGGATTGCAAGGACGCGACCAAGCTGGCTGCGTGGAAGGCGAACGCTCCTAAAAGGTTGTCTCGAGACAGGCGGCAGGTGGCCGCTATGTTCTTCGCCATGGCACACGACGAGGACATCTCGTGGGCACCGGCGGAGCTGCGGGGAGAAGTGGAGGCCCTTGCAGCCGCAGACGGCAACGCTGTTCTAGAGTTGGCGGCTCTCACTGATTGTACGGATCTGGTGGAGGGCATCATTGAGGCGCAGCGGGCGTCCCCGGCAGCCGGCGAGTTGCCGGCCGACTCGGATCGGCAATAGGGTCTGAGGACCCTTTCGGCTGAGGGGCCAGAAAGTGACACTGGACGTCGCTCTCTTGCCGAAGCCCCTCAACCGGCTCCCGCAGCGGCGGGGGTAAACCCCATCATCGACGACCCCATGCCTGAGCACTACTCCGTACTAGAACCCTGGGCCTACGAGGGTATCTACAGGCCCTGCTTGGCCGCAGTGTCTGACCGTTTGAATGCTTGGCACTTCAGGCGGCCAGAGGGGGCGCTTTCCATGGAAGTGTTGATGATGCGACTGCGCAAAAGCCTGAAGCGCAAGTCGACGACGGGGATCCGTACTGCATTGGAACGGATGCAACAAGGTCGTGGCATGAGGTCGTCTGCCGCGCCAGCTCGGAGGTACAAGAGACGGTGCGAGCTGGACAACTTCAGGAATGAGGTGGACCTGATGTGCCTGCAGAAGCAGGCCCCGGCCCACCACACTCCGTTGGGCACGCTGCCACTGCCGACGCGGCAACAGCGCATGGTCGAGCACGTGTCGGCACTGTTGCAGGGCCCTTCGAGGTCACGTGGGATGTACAACGACTCCCAGCAGGTTCGGGCACTGGACCTGGCGGAGACACGGGCCCACGATCTATCCCTTGCGTGGGACGAGATGACTTCGGCGGAGCAGGCTGACGCCCTGCAGCAGGATGCCCCGATAGGGCACCGCGCGTGGGAAGCGGAGGGCCTTCTGCGCTGGCGCGGCCGACAGCGTGGGATGCCGGCGGAGGAATCCCTGGCCGTCATGGACTCGCCCCCCTACCCTTGGGCTACGGGGGATGTTGGTGGAAACTCCGTGGGAGTGCCCGCGGCTTCTGTTTCGGCCACGGGGACCATCCCTGGCACAGGGGGGGACATCCCCGGGATGCCGGATGCATGGTGCAGCTTGTACAGGGTGCACCAGTACCGTGAGAGGCAGTCGGCGGTGACTCCCGCAGAGGTGAGAGCGGATCTCTTTGGCGAGCAGCCGGAGCAGCAGCCAATTGAGGTTACACCGCCCGATGCCGTGACTCCTGACGAAGTACTGGAGGGTGGACCAACGAGCGAGGCTCCGGAGCACCTGGAGGACAATTTGACCCAGCAAATGGCTGCAGACAGGGGCCAGCAGCGGAGTGCAGACCCGCCAGCGCCGGACGCTGGTGGGGTCGAGGACAGCATGACCCAACAGCTGGCCAAAGCTGGGGCCCCAGAGGAGATTCACGCACTGAATGCTCACCCCCTGCGGGAAGACACTGAGGAAGAAAGCATGCGCAGTCACCCACTGACGGAGGATGATGATGACGACGAAGATGGTGATGAAGCGTGTGGGGGTGACAACGACACGAGCATGGGTGTCGGCCGTTGTAAGCGCATCCTGCGTGACGGGGGTGTGCTGTGGGCATCTCAGCTCGCTGCGGCTCATGATGAGGAAGGAGCGCTGCTGTTAGTCTTCTACGCGTATCTGCGTGGCAAGCTTGTCAAGGTACTCGTGGACTCCGGTGCCTCGGACAACTTCGTGTCTGAAGACTGCGTACGACGTTGTGGCATACGCGTACGGCAGGGCCCGCAAATGAAGGTCACACTAGCGGACGGGTCGGTGAAGACCACAGGGGCTGTGGCCTACTCGAAGTTCACGGCCCCCACCGCAGCGGGCTCCACCTATAATGAGTCGGCCATGGCCATGCGGGTGTTGCCACTCGGGATCCGTGTGGACGTGGTGCTGGGGGGGAAATGGTTGCGTAGCCTTTCTCCCATCATGCTGGATTACGCCGGTCACGGCTCCGTGTCCTTCGCGCGCAGGACGAAGGGGGGGGGTAAAGAGCTCGTGACCATCGCCGGCTGCAACCCGGGTAAAAGTGCTGGTGGACGCGGAGACAACTGTGCTGGACTCATCGATGAGGTCTTCCTGACGGCTGTGCAGCTGCGTAAACACCTCCTGTACGCAGAGACTCAGAGGCTCGCGGGCGACGCCTCCGCTCAGCCGGCGTGGCTTATGATGGCGCGCAGGGACGGCAGCGAGCACGATTCGGCCTTCGCCGCTACTGCAGCCGGAGATCATCCCGACGCGGAACTCCTCGCGGTCGAGGCCGAAGCAGTATGCCTCTCGGTGGACACTGCAGCTGATGCGAAGCCTGTGGCCAGCACCCAGGTGAAGCTGGAACCTCCGGATACTGGGGGCACCGCCAAAGACATCCCACAGGACACGAGGGACGCCAAGGTGGCACCCCGCTGGAAGGAGAAGTTCCGGGCACTCTTCGAGGAGTTCTCCGAGGAGCTGCGTGACGCCCTCCCCATGATGTTCAAACTGCGGCGGTCGATGGAGGATGAGGCCAGAGTCACCCTTAAGCCAGACAAGGAGGGAGGACCTCCATTTCGCCGTCCCTACCGCATGTCTGTGGAAGAGCTTCGGCAACTGCGGGAACGCATCAAGCAGCTGGTGGAAAAGGGCTACATCAGACCCTCATCCAGTCCTTACGCGGCACCATGTCTCATGGTACCCAAACCGGGCCAGCCTAACACGCTGCGCCTGGTGGTGGACTGCCGCCAGCTGAACTCTCAAACAGTGAGAGATCGGTACCCGCTGCCGGACATTCAGTTGATGTTCGACGAGATGCAGGGTGCCACCCACTTCTCCTCCTTCGACGCCGTGGATGGATTCTGGCAAGTCCCCATGGCTGAGGAAGACGTGGAGAAGACAGCATTCACCACCCAGATGGGCTCCTACGAGTGGCTGGTGATGCCACAGGGATTGCAGAATTCCCCGTCACAGTACCAGCGGAGGATGCAGAGAGCCTTAGGACACTCACCTTTCGTCCGAATCTTCATCGACGATGTGGTGGTGTTCTCGAAGGGTGGAGTCCAAGAACACTACGACAACGTCCGTACCTTCCTTCAGACCTGTCGCGAGAAAGGAGTATACCTCAAGGCCTCTAAGGCGCAGATGCTGAAGGAGTCTTTGAGGTTTCTTGGGCACACCATGTCCAGCGAGGGCTGCAAGCCGCAGCACGACAAGGTGGCGGCAGTGCGCGACTGGCCGGCGCTGGAGAATGTCACTCACGCCCGGCAGTTCCTGGGCCTAGCCGGTTATTATCGTCGGTTCATTCACTGTTTCTCCGACATCGCGCAGCCCCTCACCATGCTCACCAAGAACGAGGTGGAGTGGAGATGGGGCCCTGAGCAGCAGTGGGCCTTCGAAGAGCTGAAAGCAGCATTGGTGGACGCCCCCGTTCTGGCCCTGCCGAACGTGAAGGCCGCAGCGGACGGATCAGCCCCCTTCGTGGTGCAGACCGACGCGAGTGGGGTGGCGCTGGGTGGAGTCCTAATGCAGGACTGTGGTGAAGGACTTAAGGTGATAGCCTACGAGAGCCGGCAGTTCTCCGCGGCTGAGCAGAACTACCACACGGGCGAGAGGGAGCTCTGCGGACTTCACCACTGCACCACAGTGACCTGGCGGCACTACCTGATCTTCACCGCCTTCAAGCTGCAAGGCGACCACCGGCCACTGGAATGGCTGATGGAGCCGGGGAGGGAGCTGAGTCGGCGGCAGGCACGATGGTACATGGATCTCGTGGAGGTGGGAGTCCCCCGCATGGAGTACGTGAAAGGGGCCCTGCTACTGGTTCCAGACGCCTTGTCACGGCGACCCGACTACTCTGCGAAGACGCCTCGGGAGGGCTTGAAGGAGGCCGGCATTCTCGACGCTAAGTCGGACCTCCCGAAGGACCCCCTCTCTGTGTTGGACACCTCCGACCTCTTTGAGGAGGGCCCAGCCTTGGGCACCCTGACCCAGCTTGCTGAGGTGAACAGCTGGTTGGACGCGGTGGACACTCTGCAGCTGGCGGAGTTGGCTATGGAGTCCCAACTTGGTGCCAAGGAGCTTCGAGCCCCGCACCATTGCGAGGACCTCCCAATAGAGGTTGCAGCGGGTGCTGGGGGGGTGCAGACGCAGCACCCTGGCGCGGATCTCCCCACGGAGGTCACATCAGACGCTGGAGGGGTGCAGATGCAGCACCCTGGCGCGGATCTCCCGACGGAGGTCACATCAGACGCTGGAAGGGTGCAGACGCAGCACCCTGGCGCGGATCTGCCGACGGAGGTCACATCAGACGCTGGAGGGGTGCAGATGCAGCACCCTGGCGCGGATCTCCCGACGGAGGTCACATCAGACGCTGGAGGGGTGCAGATGCAGCACCCTGGCGCGGATCTCCCGACGGAGGTCACATCAGATGTTGGAGGGGTGCAAACTGAGCACCCCGGCGCGAACCACCTGACGGAGGCCACAGCGCCCCCCACGAGAGGGGCGACGCTGGCGTTTCAGCGTGCTTCCCTGAAGAAGAGTACAAGGGCTCTTCGGGGGGCCTTCAAGTCCCTTCGCGCAATGGGACGGTCCAAGCTACCAGGAAAGGCGGCATTGGATCTGCCAGCGGAGGCCTCAGAGCAACCTTGTGGCGTGGTGGCCTCACGCACCCGGTCAAAAACTGGGTTACCTCCTGCGGGAGGGACGTCGGGGTGCCAAGCACCCATAGCGCCTGCACAAACTCCGCCGCAGGTGTCAGCCAAGGTCCCTATGGAGCGCCCCAGCGGCACGGTGACCTCTCGCTCGCGGTCGAACACCAAATCGCCGCCCCAGCAAGAGGCAGTAAAACCGGCGACACCTCCGACGGTGGTTCTGACTGACGCCCCCAGGACGAGGAAGCCCCCTGCGAAGAGCGCGTCTCAATCGCGGAGGGAATCGACGGGGCGGTTGCACCAGGCATTGTTCGAACGGCTACAGTCGAAATACGGGAAGTTCGACGTGGATGCCTGTCGCGGACCAAAAGGCCGCAATCAGCTGGTGGACAAATACTGGGAAAACTGCCTAAAGGAGCAGTGGAGAGGACTTCACGTGTGGTGCAGCCCCCCACATGACGGCGACCATCTCACCATCGAGGCTGTACTCCGCACCTACGTGCATGAGTGGCGGCAAGACCCCGAGAACACCTCTGCAGTGTTCCTGCTGCCGGACCTACAGTCGCGCATGCCGCAGTGGAGGAAGCTTTTCAGACGCGCGGGGATGCGTATTGAGGAGGTCATCCCCACACATGACTCTCAGGGGAATCCCACCCAACTGTTTAAGGGAACAGATGGAGTGCTGCAGGACCTCCCATGGCCGATGCTGGTGGTGTATGCTCCACCCTCGAAGTCAAGACCGCAGAGGATTCGACACCAGCGAGTGCCCCCGCCAATTGTTGATGCAGGCAAGGCGTCAAAGGTGCGGGACGCGCAGGGCACAGTTTCTGGAGGAGATTTCCTTGAGGCCCTGCGGGACGAGTACAGCCGAGACGGGCCCCTTCGTACTCTGCGGGAGCAAGTACAGTCAGCACCCCATCACAGCACGAAGCACTTCTGCATTGTTGGCGAAGTGCTGTGGCGGGTAGCTGCGGGGCACTACCAGCTGGTCCTGGGTGAGGACTCACCCCTCCGGGAGATTGTGTTCCGCGAAGCCCACGACTCCCTGGCAGCGGGTCACCCAGGGCGCGACAAGACACTTGAAAGGGTTCTTCGTCGATTCTGGTGGAAGAACGCCTCGGATGATGTGGGGGCTTGGGTGGCGTCCTGCCCCACTTGCCAGGCTGTGAAACCCCGATCGTCATATCCTGATGGACTGCTTAACCCGCATTCGATCCCGTCGCGAAACTGGCAGGACGTGGGTGTGGACTTTGTCACCGGTCTACCTTTGACCGAGCAAGGGAACGACGCGTTCGTCGCCTTCACCTGTAAGCTCTCGAAGATGGTCCACGTGGTCCCCATTAACTTCGGGGACAGCTCAGCAGCCACTATTGCTCGCATCTACTTCGACACCGTGTGGAGGCAGCATGGCGCGCCTATGAAAATTGTCAGCGACCGGGACCCACGCTTCCAAGACGCGTTCTGGAAAGAGCTGATGCGGTTGATGGGGGTCAAGGTGGCAATGACCACCCCTTACAACCCCCGATCTGATGGTCAAGCGGAGCACACCAACCGGGTCGTGGAGGATATGCTTCGCTCCTTCGTCGATGATAGTCCGGAGGACTGGGACCTGTACGCCACCAACGTCGAGTTTGCTATCAACGACTCGCGCAGTGACGTAACCGGTTTCACCCCCTTCGAGTTGTGCTATGGTGTGTCACCCATGTCACAGCTTGACATGTTTCTAGAAGCTGCCCAGTCTACCGATGGGCGACGCAAAGGAGGGGTGGGGACTGCACATGAATGGGCGTTTCGTTTTTCGTCGCAGCTGCGGGACGCGCGGGGTAGACTGGAGTTGGCACAGCAGCGGCAGCGAGATCTCTTCGATCGGCGCCATGGGCAGCGAGAGTATGCGGTGGGGGACCTCGTCTGGGTAGAAGCCAAGCACCTCACGGAGAAGCTCATAGACAGGTCCCTTTGCAGGAAGCTCAGCAAGCGCTGGCATGGGCCGTTGGCGGTAACGGAGCGGTTCTACAGGGACATGCAGGCGGGTCTTCCGGAGGCAGACCGAGGTGCTCCGGTGGCTTATCGACTGCAGCTCCCCCCACGCTGGCGTATACATGATGTGTTCGCACAACATCGACTGAAGCCATACGTGGGAGGGGCAGATGCGTTCGCGTCACGCCGCCAGCAATCCCAGAGGCGGTGATAGTTGATGGACAACGCGAGGCCCATGTGGATCGCATTCTGGCTCGACGAGTTCGCATCTCCCGAGGAAAGGAGATTGTGGAATGGAAGGTACGCTGGACGGGCTACTCAAAGGCCCACGATTCGTGGAGGACTCGAGACAAGCTGGAGCGTGGAGCACCTCTGCAGCAGCTTAAGGACTTTGAGACCGAACGTCTGGCCATGGAGGGTACGTGACGCTGCATTACGTCGTCGAGAGCAACGCCGTGATACGCACTGACGGTGGCGTCAGGTGCCTCTTTAGCCTACCTGTTGGTGAGACCCTGGGAGGAGGAGTTTGAGAACCCCACCGACGAATGCCTTCCTTGGGAACAACGTGGAATGACGAGAGAGGGCGAGGTCCCCTATGTCACTACCCTCGCTGCACTTGATACTCGGCCAGTACGGATATTGGTATTGTTCAGTGGAACAGGCTCCGTGGAAAAGGAGTTTGCCCGCTGCTTCCCAGCCTCGAGATCGGTAACTCTGGACGCTGACCCGCTTTGGCGGCCGACTCACGTGACGGCCATTGAGAGCTGGGATTATTGGAGGTATCCCCCAGGGTACTTCGACGTGGTATGGGCAAGCCCCCTTGTACCCAGTACAGTCAGGCCCGCACCACTGGAGGTCCGCCCGATTTCGTTACAGCGGACGCGTGCGTACAACGCACCCTAGACATCATCGAGTATCTCCGTCCTCAACACTGGTTTGTGGAGAACCCGATGGGCCGTTACCCTGACGCCCTGCGTTTCAGGCCAGTAATGAGCCATTTACCGGCGCCCCTCACTTGCACCTACTGCATGTATGGGAAACGATATATGAAACCAACGTGTATATGAGCGAGCTCGCCTCCGCCCGAACCCTTACTGCAGTGCTCTGCAGCGACTCCTTGTTCGCATCGACGTGCAACAGGAGTTCACCCTGATACTGCACAACTGGGACCGAGTGGTCATCGGAAGGGGATGCAGAAGTCACACGCAGTTCCAGAGGGTCTACTGCGGCATCTGTCCCAGCACTTGACTTATGGAGGCGCAGGAAAGTAAACGATGTTACGGTCATAACCCTTGGACCGAGTGCAACCGATCTACGGCAAGCAGAGTTTCGAAGGAGAAGCCGAAGACTGAAGACCTGCCTTAGATATCGGTTGTGTGCGGTTGGGTGAATCCGGGATGAGCGTTGGCAGCGTGATCCTTGGTGAAGCCCTTCTGCTACGCTGATGAGCAGAGGAATCACGAGACCCCTGTACGCTATTGTATGTGTGATTATGCTTTAGTCGTGGTTTTAGGGGAAAGTCCACTCCTAACGGGGGGAGAGTTGTGCCAGGAGGCACGACATACCTGCTGAGACACCCATAGTAGGGGGGTCTGATTTCGATGAGAATAAGAGTAGCGAACTATTAGGGAAATTAGTGAGTGGATGTGACATTGCCTGAACGAACAGTTGGGGAAAATAATATGTGAGCTCAGAGGAGAGAATAAAGAGAGGTAACAGAGTTGGTCTCTCGGACTTGGACAGCAAATGATATAACTCTTGCTGTCTGGGTTTATGTTAAATAGTATATCTGAATATATGATATGATTCCTCAAGATAATAGAGGATAATAGTCTACTCCTGGGAATTCCCCTGGGACATCCCAGCATGCCATGCCATAACGCGTGGGTGGCGTCGGGGTACATACACGCGACTGTTGTGGCACTGTCATCGTTAGCGTCTGGCGATCGTGAGATGGAACATTCGACTGTATCGCCCGTTGGGATTCGAGCTTTGCTGTTGCTGCTGATTGACTAAGGTAAGGTACTAGGCGCTGTCGATCACAAATATGCGATCTCCACTAGGCGTCGATCTTTTTGGACAGCACGGTTAATCACCATGCGATGTTAACATGGATATCGCCATTACATCATATGACCGCAGGATCATGTGCGCGACAGTGCTTCGCTTTTTGCTTCCCAGCATGTCATGCCATAACGCGTGGGTGGCGTCGTGGTACATACACGCGACTGTTGTGGCACTGTCATCGTTAGCGTCTGGCGATCGTGAGATCGAAAATTCGACTGCGTCGCCCGTTGGGATTCGCGCTTTGCTGCTGCTGCTGCTGCTGCTGCTGCTGCTGATTGACTAAGTACTAGGCGCTGTCGATCACAAATATGCGATCTCCACTAGGCGTCGATCCTTTTGGACAGCACGATTAATTACCGTGCGATGTTAACATGGATATCGCCATTACATCATATGACCGCAGGATCATGTGCGCGACAGTGCTTCGCTTTTTGCTTCCCAGCATGCCATGCCATAACGCGCGGGTGGCGTCGCGGTACATACACGCGACTGTTGTGGCACTGTCATCGTTAGCGTCTGGCGATCGTGAGATCGAAAATTCGACTGCGTCGCCCGTTGGGATTCGAGCTTTGCTGTTGCTGCTGATTGACTAAGGTAAGTACTAGGCGCTGTCGATCACAAATATGCGATCTCCACTAGGCGTCGATCTTTTTGGATAGCAAGATTAATTACCATGCGATGTTAACATGGATATCGCCATTACATCATATGACCGCAGGATCATGTGCGCGACAATGCGTTGCTTATTGCTTTTTGCTTCCCAGCATGCCATGCCATAACGCGTGGGTGGCGTCGGGGTACATACACGCGACTGTTGTGGCACTGTCATCGTTAGCGTCTGGCGATCGTGAGATGGAACATTCGACTGTATCGCCCGTTGGGATTCGAGCTTTGCTGCTGCTGCTGATTGACTAAGGTAAGGTAAGTAAGGTACTAGGCGCTGTCGATCACAAATATGTGATCTCCACTAGGCGTCGATCTTTTTGGACAGCACGATTAATTACCTTGCGATGTTAACATGGATATCGTCATTACATCATAATTATGACCGCAGGATCATGTGCGCGACAGTGCTTCGCTTTTTGCTTCTCAGCATGTCATGCCATAACGCGTGGGTGGCGTCGCGATAAATGTACGCGACTGCAGTGGCACTGTCATCGTTGGCGTCTGGCGATCGTGAGATCGAAAATTCGACTGCGTCGCCCGTTGGGATTCGAGCTTTGCTGCTGCCGCTGATTAAGGTAAGTAAGGTACTAGGCGCTGTCGATCACAAATATGCGATCTCCACTAGGCGTCGATCTTTTTGGACAACACGATGAATTACCATGCGATGTTAACATGGATATCGCCATTACATCATATGACCGCAGGATCATGTGCGCGACAGTGCTTTGCTTTTTGCTTCCCAGCATGCCATGCCATAACGCGTGGGTGGCGTCGCGATAAATGTACGCGACTGCAGTGGCACTGTCATCGTTGGCGTCTGGCGATCGTGAGATCGAACATTCGACTGCGTCGCCCGTTGGGATTCGAGCGTTGCTGCTGCTGCTGCTGCTGATTAAGGTAAGTGCTAGGCGCTGTCGATCACAAATATGCGATCTCCACTAGGCGTCGATCTTTTTGGACAGCGCGATTAATTGCCATGCGATGTTAACATGGATATCGCCATGGATACCATCATCATATGACCGCAGGATCATGTGCGCGACAGTGCTTTGCTTGTTGCTTCTCAGCATGCCATGCCATAACGCGTGGGTGGCGTCGCGATAAATGTTCGCGACTGCAGTGGCACTGTCATCGTTGGCGTCTGGCGATCGTGAGATCGAATATTCGACTGCGTCGCCCGTTGGGATTCGAGCTTTGCTGCTGCTGCTGCTGCTGCTGCTGATTGACTAAGGTAAGGTAAGGTAAGGTACTAGGCCCGGTCGATCTTAAATTAAGATCTCCACTAGGCGCATCTGACGGTGGATGGGATTATTTATCTTGCCGACGTGGCGCACTCGAGAGATCCAAACATGAACATCGAGTCTGCCATTCCATTAATGATTTGACATTTCTCGATCCTCGCGTCTGCTATGCAATGTAAAAGCGAATCTGTCTGATTTCCGAACATCGCGTCGGCCATGCGATGTTTAAATCATTTTCGCCATTACACTATCTG
This sequence comes from Cymbomonas tetramitiformis, assembly GCA_001247695.2. Taxonomy (NCBI): domain Eukaryota; kingdom Viridiplantae; phylum Chlorophyta; class Pyramimonadophyceae; order Pyramimonadales; family Pyramimonadaceae; genus Cymbomonas; species Cymbomonas tetramitiformis. The sequence goes on from LGRX02000113.1 coordinate 16,166, forward strand.
ACCGTAGGATCATGTGCGCGACAGTGCTTTGGTTTTTGCTTCCCAGCATGCCATGCCATAACGCGTGGGTGGCGTCGTGGTACATACACGCGACTGTTGTGGCATTGTCATCGTTAGCGTCTGGCGATCGTGAGATGGAACATTCGACTGTATCGCCCGTTGGTGGCTACTACCCAAATTCATGGTCCTACCACAAGGACCAATGGGCAATTGCGGTTTCGATCACTAAATCGACTGTTTGAGGCACAGGCAACTTTTGCACATGATATTTATGAGTTAAATGAATTTTATTTCTTATAGCGGCGGCCTCCATGAGACTTTAGGTGTGTGGTTGAACGACACGCTTTAGGGGTGTAATTTCACCAAAAGCTTGAAGAAAATGGTGGTCCTACCACAAGGATCACCGTTATTTTGAGTATTAGGAGTCACATGGGGGGCTCACGGTGATGCTCATGGTTATACATCTTGAGTTTATGACCAAATAAGATAACTGAATCGGTTATTTCGCACCCTCATCATCATTTCCGCTCTATTTCAGCATGGCGCATGTTCAACACAATGCAAATTCCGAATTTAGTGAATTTCGGACTTTAGAAATTGGCATTCATCCATTCTAAAATGCACACGCCAGTCGAAAAATAAGATATTTGGATGATGTTAGACTTTCAGAAATTCGCAATACATATATACTTGAAGATTTAATGTGCCGCACACGCCAACCTTGCGATATATGCCCTGTAGCAAGCAATTATGATGGCTGGCTGGTCAGCTCGCGTGACCACTGTTTTAGGGGGGAAACCAACGAGCCAATATATTAGAGGGGAAGCCAACGAGCCAACGAGCCGATATGTGCATTCCAACCGGGCCTACCGCCCAAATATGATTGGGACATATGTATAGGTTCAATTTGATGGTATCCGCGCAGGTGTAGTGTTGATATATGATTGGTAAAAAATTATTGAAGATGAGTCACTAATTTGCCACATTTTGAATGTTCCAAAATATCCGTTTTGAAAAGTTTGAGTGTAGAGGTTTGAAATGCGTTCGTCATGGATATATGGGATGGATATAGGCCAAACCAGCGTTCAAATAAATTAATATAGGACCTATATATACCACCTTTCATTGGTTAGACACCACAAATCACGGGAGATGGCCAATTAAATTATCGGAACAATGGTTCTCGTGGTAGGACCAAATCATCGATTTGGTCCTACCACAAGGACTGCGGGGCAGTAGCCATTGGGATTCGAGCTTTGCTGCTGCTGCTGATTGACTAAGGTAAGTAAGTAATTTACTTCATGCCAAGACGATAAAGGTCAGAGATCTAGGCGCTGTCGATCACAAATACAGTAAAGGCTCACATATAAGAAACTCCACCTATAAGAAAGCAGCCGCTGGAATTTTCGCGAAATTTTAAGAAAGCACTTAAGAAAGAGCCGCTGGATTTTTCGGCAAAATTGATGTCGATTTAAGAAAAATCACGCTGGAAATTTGTGGTATATGCTCCAAATTATGTATATTTAAGAAAGCGGGTGGCTGGCTTGAGGACCTGTACAATATATCCCGGTTTTGACCATATAAAGTGGAATATTGATTAAATATCATGTCGTCCTAGCTAACCGTACAAACATCAAGGCATGGTATCGATATTCAATATTTGTGTAGAGCGCGGGTGTAGAGCGCGCTTTCTCTAAGGTAGGGGCCATGCATTCTGACTTAAGGAAAGGCCTGACTGAAGGCACAATTGAGCATTCTATGATGGCATGCCTCAACACTGTTGAGTTCTAGACACATTGTATAGTATTATTATTCGGCTTCCTGTGGCATGCACTCAAGCCATATTGATATATCGATATATCAATATGTGCACAATATAGTTCACTTATTGTATGGGTTGGGAAAGTCAACTGAGCATGAAAGAAGACATTGTACAGTATTAAGAAAGTGTTTCGCTGCAAGTTTTCGGCCACAACTCGGCCACGTGTCGGGATAAGAAAATCGTACGCTGGGAAACTAATGATTGAAATCTGATCCCCGATTAAGAAAAATCTGACGCCCTCGGAGCACCCGGATAGCCCAGATTTTGCTTCAAATTAGAAACCGCGAATCGCTACGAATATTTCTGGACCGCTCGATTTAAGAAAGCCAGCCGCTACCCCCACGGCCCGGTTTTCTTATATGTGAGCCTTTACTGTATGCGATCTCCACTAGGCGTCGATCTTTTTGGATAGCACGATTAATTACCATGCGATGTTAACATGGATATCGCCATTACATCATATGACCGCAGGATCATGTGCGCGACAGTGCTTTGCTTTTTGCTTCTCAGCATGCCATGCCATAACGCGTGGGTGGCGTCGCGATAAATGTACGCGACTGTTGTGGCACTGTCATCGTTGGCGTCTGGCGATCGTGAGATCGAAAATTCGACTGCGTCGCCCGTTGGGATTCGAGCTTTGCTGCTGCTGCTGATTGACTAAGGTAAGGTAAGTAAGTAAGGTACTAGGCGCTGTCGATCACAAATATGCGATCTCCACTAGGCGTCGATCTTTTTGGACAGCACTATTAATTACCATGCGATGTTAACATGAATATCGCCATTACATCATATGACCGCAGGATCATGTGCGCGACAGTGCTTTGCTTTTTGCTTCTCAGCATGCCATGCCATAACGCGTGGGTGGCGTCGTGGTACATACACGCGACTGTTGTGGCACTGTCATCGTTAGCGTCTGGCGATCGTGAGATGGAACATTTGACTGTATCGCCCGTTGGGATTCAAGCTTTGCTGCTGCTGCTGATTAAGTAAGGTAAGGTAATTTGGTTTGGGTGAAGATTATAAAGGTCAGAGGTATTCACTTCATGCCAAGACGATAAAGATCAGAGGTAGGTACTAGGCCCGGTCGATCTTAAATTAAGATCTCCACTAGGCGCATCTGACGGTCGATGGGATTATTTATCTTGCCGACGTGGCGCACTCGAGAGATCCGAACATGAACATCGAGTCTGCCATTCGATTTGACATTTCTCGATCCTCGCGTCTGCTATGCAATGTAAAAGCGAATCTATCTGATTTCCGAACATCGCGTCGGCCATGCGATGTTTAAATCATTTTCGCCATTACACTATCTGACCGCAGGATCATGTGCGCGACAGTGCTTTGCTTTTTGCTTCCCAGCATGCCATGCCATAACGCGTGGGTGGCGTCGTGGTACATACACGCGACTGTTGTGGCACTGTCATCGTTAGCGTCCGGCGATCGTGAGATGGAACATTCGACTGTATCGCCCGTTGGGATTCGAGCTTTGCTGCTGCTGCTGCTGATTGACTAAGGTAAGTAAGTACTAGGCCCGGTCGATCTTAAATTAAGATCTCCACTAGGCGCATCTGACGGTCGATGGGATTATTTATCTTGCCGACGTGGCACACTCGAGAGATCCGAACATGAACATTGAGTCTGCCATTCCATTAATGATTTGACATTTCTCGGACCTCGCGTCTGCTATGCGATGTAAAAGCGAATCTATCTGATTCCGGAACATCGCGTCGGCCATGCGATGTTTAAATCATTTTCGCCATTACACTATCTGGCCGTAGGATCATGTGCGCGACAGTGCTTTGCTTTTTGCTTCCCAGCATGCCATGCCATAACGCGTGGGTGGCGTCGTGGTACATACACGCGACTGTTGTGGCACTGTCATCGTTAGCGTCCGGCGATCGTGAGATGGAACATTCGACTGTATCGCCCGTTGGGATTCGAGCTTTGCTGCTGCTGCTGCTGCCGATTAAGGTACTAGGCGCTGTCGATCACAAATATGCGATCTCCACTAGGCGTCGATCCTTTTGGACAGCACCATTAATTACCATGCGATGTTAACATGGATATCGCCATTACATCATATGACCGCGGGATCATGTGCGCGACAGTGCTTCGCATTTTGCTTCCCAGCATGCCATGCCACAACGCGTGGGTGGCGTCGTGGTACATACACGCGACTGTTGTGGCACTGTCATCGTTAGCGTCTGGCGATCGTGAGATGGAACATTCGACTGTATCGCCCGTTGGGATTCGAGCTTTGCTGCTGCTGCTGCTGCTGCTGATTGACTAAGGTAAGGTACTAGGCCCGGTCGATCTTAAATTAAGATCTCCACTAGGCGCATCTGACGGTCGATGGGATTATTTATCTTGCCGACGTGGCGCACTCGAGAGATCCGAACATGAACATCGAGTCTGCCATTCCATTAATGATTTGACATTTCTCGATCCTCGCGTCTGCTATGCAATGTAAAAGCGAATCTAACTGATTTCCGAACATCGCGTCGGCCATGCGATGTTTAAATAATTTTTGCCATTACATCATATGACCGCAGGATCATGTGCGCGACAGTGCTTTGCCTTTTGCTTCCCAGCATGCCATGCCATAACGCGTGGGTGGCGTCGCGATAAATGAACGCGACTGCAGTGGCACTGTCATCGTTAGCGCCTGGCGATCGTGAGATGAAACATTCGACTGTATCGCCCGTTGGGATTCGAGCTTTGCTGCTGCTGCTGCTGCTGCTGCTGCTGCTGCTGCTGCTGCTGATTGACTAAGGTAAGTAAGGTAAGGTAATTTGGTTTGGGTGAAGATTATAAAGGTCAGAGGTAGTAAGGTAATTCACTTGATGCCAAGACGATAAAGGTCAGAGGTAGGTAATTTACTTCATGCCAAGACGATAAAGGTCAGAGGTAGTAAGTAAGTAAGGTAATTCACTTCATGCCAAGACGATAAAGGTCGAGGTATGCACTTGATGCCAAGACGATAAAGGTCAGAGGTATTTACTTCATGCCAAGACGATAAAGGTCATAGGTAGGTAAGGTAAGTAAGGTAATTTGGTTTGGGCGAAGATTATAAAGGTCAGAGGTAGTAAGGTAATTCACTTGATGCCAAGACGATAAAGGTCAGAGGTTATAGAGCGACTATATGTGATTTAAGCACAATATAAGACTTACGACACACATATGCGTGCTCAAGCATGGTATATTCATGATAATGTCGCTTCGTCGACATATCTTTGTCTTGGCGTGCTTGCCTGTATCATGAGCATGACCGTGCATAGCGTAGTATGTACGAAACCGTATTAGATATGGTCGATCGCTGTTCGTCTCGTGACAGTATAAAATCTAACACTCGGCTATGCCATACGTCTGATGACCTATGACATATAATATGTATGGCAGTCTATCATCATGGTCATTTCATCAGACTCTGATATATCTCCCGACTTGGAACTATTGTGACCTCGCAATAACATATATGAGTAAGAGTCAGATATCACCTTTGTTTGCTGGCCAGCATTTTGATAACCATATATAGTCATTCAATTGATTGATATGCCTTGCCCATGGATAGCCATTGGTATAACCAATATATAAGCAAACACAAACATATCAAAACCAAACGTTAGTCGGCCATGCATCCGCATGCCCTCCTTCGAAGAAAATACTGGTTCGTAGGTTTCCACATCCTCTTGTACACGCAGATTTTGTGACAAGGTGCGATTTTATTCTTGTCGGAGATCGTCAATCTCTCGACTTTGATATCAATATAATCTGCCGTTTTTAACGGGTGACGACACTACTAAAACTGTACGAGATTACGGAATGCTGCCTACCGAAGTCATGAAATGGCTTCGCGTAGCTCAGTGGTAGAGAGATCTCATATTAAGCGAGAGGTCATGGGTTCGAGCCCCTTCGCGAGATGCATTTTCCTCGTGACGGAATAAGCTCGAACCATATCAAATAGTGAAAATCCCCATTACTATGCATCGTCTCTAGGACTTCCGGCCTTGTGCTACTAGGATGCTACGTAACAGCGAGCGTACATACTTTACACGATGATGTTTTATGCACTGTGTAGCAGCACGTGTACAACCATGTATAGTTTGTTATTGTAGTATTCACTCTGGCTTACCACCCCGCATTGTGCGATTTGTGCCAAGCAACCGAGGCATCCGATTGGTAAATCAGACCGTGATAATCACGACGCGTGTCCCGGCGCGACGTGGCATACAAGGTTACACACGAAGCGATTCACAGCGTGAAACACGCATACGTGTAAGTATGAGCGAAGGTCGCCGCATACACAGACTATATGCATAGTTTGTTATCAGTCTCTTTGTACCTGTGTGACGCTCTGGTTAGATGTATATAGCAAGCCGTGCAAATATGCATAGTCGGATGACTCGTTGCACTCCGAGTATAGGACGAGTCTATCTGACCCAGCCCGTGACTGAAAAGACAAATGGGTCCCCCCTTATATTCTCGACCGCTAATATCTACGTAAAGTGCATTGAAAAAAACCTTGGGTCACAAAATTGTCACTGATCAGACACTGCTGCGGAGAAAACGTCAAGTTCGACTCCAACGACAGAATTTTTTCACACCGAAGCGTGCTCGTTCACTTCACCATCCTTTATAAGGACTATGAACGGGGCAGAGAGAGGGAGAGAGAGATGCCGCGCGAGGAGTTATTCCTTTGTTTGATTCGTACTCAAACAATATTTCATATGAACTTCTGCACAATCATCTTGCTGCGTAAGCGCTTAGAAGACGAATAGCCAACAATTTTATTGCAACTGTGATATAGAATTTAGCGAACATAATAGTCGAAGAGTTCGAATAACGCAGTCGCGATCGCGTTTCGCTCTAGCGTTATAGCTCAAGTATAGCTTGCGCAGAGAGCAGGTCGAGGGCTTCTGCCATTTTACATGAGAGTACACGAGACAATATAATAGGTACAATGCAGTAAGAATTATGTGCGTGGCAAGCGCAACCAAAACTGCGAGCGTCGCCCAACTCAGATTCCCTTCAGCTCTATGGAGCTAGTAGGGTTCAAAGATTTTTCGAATACTTGCGAACAACTTGCGAACACCTTAGGAGACTTGCGAGAGAGCTATTGCGCTCAAAATTGCGACGAGTTATGTGACCAACGTACTGAAAATTATGTCGCGCGTTGGTTGGTGCTGCTCAGGAGACACGAACAAGCGATTGCGCCGTAGTAGCCCTTTTAGAGCTAAAGGGAGATTGGTGCAAATAGGAGATTCCCGCCACATTTATTCATCAAACCTGCCGTAAAGTCTAATAAACTGATGCGAAATCTGCAAAAAATTCTCAAGTGAGCCAAAGAAAGCTGTTGGCCCCTCTGCGAAAAATCTAATTCGCCTTATATGTCAGAATCTATAAATTGTGATGGGACTTTCACTGTACAAGACCCGAACGTCAACGCGAGCTCGGGCACAAATGTTGCTCCAAGCCGGTTTCGATCCGGTAACCTCGCGATTGTCGCCCGCTCGCTCTGCCACTGATCTATTGGAGCTTAATCATGTTCAAACTCGATCCTCTTGTGGCAGTTATACAGTTCCGATATTTATACAGATCGAAGATCGACTGTGACATCAATCGATGACGTACCAACATCGCGACTGCGGGCGTCTGTAATCTTTCCATCCGTAACATTATAGGTCGAGAGTGGAAGGGTCGGGGCACAGAACCAAACGGTTTTGATACCACCTGCGACAACCCAAAAAATACATATATACAGTGATATCAGAATACTGTATAAGAGCGGGTAATCAAGACGTCGACAACGGCAGCAGTCGGATATATTTGTGTGTGTGTTGCATATGTATACGACATAGTGTGTGTGTGTGTACGACATAGTGTACCCTATATGGAACACCTAAACAATATGGTTTTCAGTCAAATACTTACATGGGCTAGATTTCATATAACGCAACGTGCGATCCGATCGACTCGGTTCGTTCAGGCACGGGTCACTATAGGGGTACTGCTATACTGCAAGGGATTCACGTCCCCAAATACTATTGTCGCAGTAAGTGGTATCGGATACTTCATATTCTTACGTCACTATTATGCACATTTCAAGTTAGAAAATATAGTATTTTTGCAGAACATGCACATAATGAACACTTTGGGGTGGGCGCTCCAGAAGCCACGTCCTCCATCCTTATCTGAACTACTATACAGATTATTCGTCCCACAACTTCCAGCCTCGTCAAACCAATAAAGTTATGCGGTGCGCTTGCCCCATCAAATGTTACAGCCCTCGCATGCTCACAACGCATCAGTTGCCGATCAGCCCGCTACTTCAACAATGCTGTTACAACAACACATGTTCATTGGGCTGCCAAGTTTCAATCGGGATAATAACCGTCTGGGTATATCGCAGCCTTCGACAACATGAGTGTTACCCGAAATGACTATTTATGTGCATCCCTCTTCTCAAGCTATATACCATCGCTCACCCAATATTTATTTCGGAACTTACTGGTCGGGTATAAGATAGCTGAAAGTATTCAGCTAGGAGTTTTCAGCGGACCTAAATCACATCTCGACTAAACTTCATATCACTGAGGTCGCGGAGGCAAGGGAGGCCTCGCCGAGAAGGAGGATGATTGCAGGCCTCGGGATGGAGAATGAAGGCTCGCCTTTTGCTGAACTGGGCAATCGATGTTCGGTGTGTTCGGGGGTACAACACTCATGAGCTGAGGAGTGTCCACCGGCCCTAGCATTGGCTTTGAAGCGGTGTCAATGTGCAGTCCTGGAAGATGAGAACCAATGCGAGGATCATTTAGATACGTAACCAGTGCACTGACTGAATCACGAAATCTCTGTTCTTTGAAAGTTTCGTTATGCAGATCGGGAAGGTCTTCGAAGTATTGAATCAGAGACGTCGGAAAACCATCTTCTTGTTGCAGTGATGAGGAAGAACCGTGCGCGTTGATAAGAAGACCCGCTTCGACGTCGTCCTTCTCGCGACAATGTGAGAAACCTTTCGAGAATACTTTCCCCAAGATTCCAGCTACTGTTGCGACGTGTGGCATCGTCACCCCAAACACGATACCAAATCCTCGAATCGTGAAGGTTGTCGCGAAACCAAGAGCAAAATTCACAACAGTAGACAAGGAATTATGATGTGCTATGACGTATACCACAGCGCCCACCAACGGAGCGATGGCGTAAACTTCCTTTGAGAATAGGATCGGCTTCTGTGAAGCGAATATGTCGCGAGTAAATCCACCAAGACATGCCGTTATTACCCCAGCAATAACGCAAATGAGAGCACCGTGATGTTTCGACGCAGCCTGCTCCAAGGGTGCGAGTGCGGAGGGGCGGAGAGGCAAGGGGGCGGAGAGGGGGGTGTTCCCTCCTATTAGTCGTTCTTCAAGAGGCGTCACTGCACGACAAGTTCAAACGGATCGCGTAAAAATATTCCTAATACTCGTATATTCCAAGTACTCAAGACTTCTTCGTTCTTTTACGAAACTTCGCCAGCCCCGTAAGGGCTAGCGTGTGTCACGCACGAGCACTCTTCTTGGTAAAACTGGGGGCACTTTGCCCACCACGTCCTCGACCGAAGGGGGCGTGCGGAAGCTCACCTTGTGCGCTCCAAGCACGGACCACGTGGCCAAACCCACGTTATCGCTCCACAAGAAGAAGCTTCCCAAAGCCTTCGGAATGTGGTGATGGGGGTCGTCCACTATGGAAAGGAGTGACAAGGTGACGAAAGTGAGCAAGGAAAAGAAGATGGCAATCCAGAGGTCGGAAGTGTCCTTCACCCAGAAAACAGGCGTCTCGCCTAGAACTATATCCCGTACGGTTCCGCCGCCAATCCCAGTCACGCAGCCCAGGAACACGAAGGCTAACACATCGTCATTCCGTTTCGCGGCAATCAGCGCGCCGCCAATTGCGACGACGGCTACACCGAAGTGATCGAACCAGTTAACAACGTCAAAAAGGTCTTGGGTGTCCATTACGTATTTCTCCGAGATCAAGCGGAGGAACTGAGCCCCTGCAACAAAAAGCATGCAAAACGGTTTGCAATCACAACGCTCATCAGGAATGTGCAACATCCGGATGTGCATGGCACACATTTTGCACGTTGAATGAAGCCGCTTCATTCAGAGTCTTCATGCGCTGGATTCGAAATAGCGAACAATAGGGGCTACAGTTTTGGGTAAGCTTTCTGTATCAGGCGTGAAGATGTTAAACACAAAACAAACGAGGCATCACCGAGTCTAGTTGATACAGACGCGTTGATATTCTTGAACTATGGTACATCTGAGATTTCTATCGACCAAAAGTAACGCCTTCTGCATATTTTCGATATTGCAGCAATTGTTGACAAGGCACGAGCATACACAAAGGTCCAAGCGTCAGGGTGTCCACATTCCGCGAGACGTCTTCGACAACGTGAACGGAGATTTGATGCAATATTTTTTTAACAGATAATCACAGGTTTGTAAGCACGTAATATATATTTTAAAATATGGCAACGACGTTCATGTTCTCGAATTTTGCTTACAACTACACTTCGTGGGTGGAAATCTCAAGTTGCGTGGCGAAGCGGAACCGTTTCTTAACAGAATTCAGGAAGAAGCAGAAAAAACTCGTGATCAAAGTGACAAGACAGCGCCACGAAGCATATCTCCGAATTCCTATTGACGTAAGGTTTCCTGCCGGTGGAATGAATACATGTGTGATGTTATGTTCTAGTTGTTTGCTTCCACATTCCGCACATTTATTTCGTTTTCGATGGGTTTCCAATTCAAGATCCGAGGACCGCGACCTATCGATTTGGACAGCTATTAAGATTGACGATGAGTATGCTCTGGTAAACCTAGCGTCAGCTGTGACACAGTAACCTCAAACCTGAAAAAGCCGATCGTGATCGCTTGATCGGATGGGCACGCAACCCACGCATGAGAGCGCATGATGAGGCCACAGGAGCGGCGCCATCGCCATCGCCATGCGATGGATACAATTGCCGACATACCGCGTATTAAGACCATATTTAAAAACGCGATGGAGATAAATTCCAAGATTAAATACTTATAGCGTTAATATTGGGATTGCTTATATGTAGCCGCCCCGGAACGTGCAGGTGCAGAAAAAGCATACCATTTTTTGTCGAAAGGGCATTCTGAAGGTTTGAGGTAGTCGAGGGCTTAGGTCTTGGCCTAAACAAGAATTTTGAAAAATTTTATTCAAAATTTAGGTCAAAATTCAGCCAAAAAAAAATGTCAAAATTTTGAAAAATATAGGGGGTCCGTAGGAAAAATATCCACCCCCGTCTGCAATTTTTAAAGTTGGACCCCCATCGATCGATATTTTTCGAAAATTTGTCGAAAAATCTGACAGAGACGGTCGAGACGGTGTCGGCTGTCGATCGATGTCGATGTCGCCGCCCTTCCTTTCGTCTTTTACAATGTTCTTTGTCGACAGTAAGACGCAAGAACAGCCAACAGCGAACAGGGGAGGATCATCATCACCATGCTCGTCGAAGACTATTCTTCAACTTCAGAATCCGATATATCTGATCTCGACGTCGAGGACAACACCAACAAGACAAATCTCCGCCCAGTACACCTAGACCTGGGACGTGACGATGGCGACTCATCGGAGGACAGCGACGACCGCGAACCGAGTCGCTTGGAGGCAGCGTATGCACGCACGCGAGCACAACCCCTAACAAACGCCTTCGACCAGTTGAAGCGGAAAAGGAGCTCCCAGCAGCATGCGGATAGCGAGCTGCCGCAGCAGCCGGCTTTAGCAGCGCACGAGCGAGAAAGGGCACCTTCTCTGAAACCTCCCTCTGGAAAGAAGCGTGCAGGAGGGGGTGTACGCATCACGAAGGAGCCGAAGATCGAGCCCTCCAAGCGCATCACCGAATTTCCCGACCATTGTTTGCGAATCTCAGCAGGGAGGCTCTTTTGCGGTTGTTGCAAAGAGACCTTATCCCTCTTGAAGTAATCCGTCAAAACCCATGTGCTCAGCGCCAAACATCTTGGAGCTAAGGAAAACTTTGTCCTTAGGCGTAGGGATGATGAACACGTGCGTGATGTTCTGGTGGAGTATTTCAAGGAGTACGAGGACGAGGCAACCTTGATAACATCTCACCGCGACATAACATCTCACCGCAACATAACCGCTCACCGCAACATAACATCTCATTGCGACATAACATCTCACCGCGACATAACATCTCACCGCATTATTTCATCTCACCCGCGCATTACCACATCGCCGCGCCTCCGCACCGCCGCACCGCCGCGCCTCCGCGCCTCCCTCAGCGGCTCTACGGCTCCGAAAAAAAGAGGAAAAATTTCATCAAAATTTAGGCATCCTGAAAAAAGGGCAAAAAAATATAGGTTCGGCCCCGAAAAATGGGTCAAAAAAATTTAGGCGATTTTTAAAAAAATTCTTGTTTAGGCCAACTTAGGTCCTCACAATCGTACCTTGGGGATTTGCGTGAATCCAATTTCTCGCAAAGATTTGGCATGCTACTTCTTTACATCATCTCTCGCTAGAGATGTACGAATGCAGCTGCGGTTCCCATCGGTTTCTCGCAACGCCTCAAGTAACGTTTGTTCAACAGCCCATATGGACGTACTTGCTGCGTTGGTTTGCGTATTTAGTAACTTACACGCGCCATCCCGGATGTGCCGCGGGGCTCGAAGTGTGTGAACCAAATGACCAAATGAAACACAGATGCACACATACAGCGTTGAAAATATGTTTCAGTCGTTGTTATTACTATTTCTTAGCGTTCCCTTCGGCAGGATACCGAAGGGAATGCCGTTTTCCGGATGCCGGTTCCTGGCAGATATATAGTTCGGTGGTAATATATATCTAACTGGTGAGAAAAACCCTGAGTTAAGGGTTACGGAATCAGAACGGTAAAAAGGGTGTTAGATAAAAGAGAGGCATACATAAACACCTAACGGGTGTTTCCCGTCTACTGGTGACGGTCACCCAGCCTACCATAGGAAGTGACATGTGACAGTTTTGAGTGTCACAGTGTCAAATCCAGCACACCACCTAGGGTGGTGACCGGAGCTAGTAGTGAAACGAAGCAACAAACTCCCTACTCAACTTCAGGAGGAAACTGTAGCACGACTGGGGGCCTGTACTCTTGGTCAGGGCGGTCCCAGTTCACAGCAAAGATTGTCAGATATTGTTGCCAGGTGCCAAAACCCTAAACACAACTCAAATTCAGAGAGCTCTTCTGCACATCTAGGAAGCCACTCTATAGCTAATCTCTAGGCAGGCACGGCGTGATCAACCTCAGCCACTAGAGGTCTCCGGAGCTGGCGGTCCGGCTCGGAGCAGCGTGAGGGTGAAGTAGTTGCCGGCCTCCGGGGCCGGTGGTGAATCATGCGTAGAAGAAATTGATGAATCCTCGATCACAGGAGGCTGCACCGCACCGGGGTGCTGCCAAATGCTGCCCGACGGTGGGGCCTCGTCATTTGAAGACGATGCCGGCGACAGCGGAGGACCGTCCTCAAATAACACGGCAGGCGGCGGCGGCCCGTGTAGGAGTCTCCACTCTTGCTTTTCTCTTCTTAACGGTTTCGGACTTATTCTATCTACACTTATTAAACGACCGCACGAGGTATGGTTACGATTGGTCAACTATCGGACTTCGGTTTCGTAAATCCTTCTAGTTATGCTTTTGCTTTCAGTGCATGCTTTCAATACACAATATACAGCAGTTACGGCTCTTTACTTTTTATGTTACAATTCTCAGTTCAGTTCTCATCTCCGAAACTGGTTACACTTAGAGTTCTTATACATTCAGGAACTCTTTCCATAACTCAACTGTACCGAGTACTCCGTACAACAGGCTAGGCACCTCACATCAACATCATTCTGATCGGTCCTACTGTACTCCGTACTGAGTACTCTTGCGTTTTGTACTTAGCCGTTTTTCTTGCTCTTGTGCTTGCCTCCTAGCACAGCCCGGGATGCCACGGCACCGGAGCCATATAGAGGCCCTGCCGCCTCTGCTCCCGCCGGTGGAGACGAGGCGGAATAGCACACGGCACGTCACGAACCACTTCAGTCGGCGAAGCCTCCGTAGTTGGGACTGCCGAGGCAGCCCACGTAGCACCACCGACCGGTGGAGCCGTGCATGTGCGCGCACCGGCACCACCGACATCGGCAACGGTGTGCGGCGCGGCGGTGGCACAAATTACAAATAGCGCACACACCAAGGATGAAGTGAGAAGAGACCTCCCGAAGCCCGGAATGGCGTTCCCACAGCCGTACCGTGGCCGCGGCGGTGCCACCGAGGCATCCTCGTCGTCATCGTTGCTCGCGGCGTAGGTCGCGGGCTTGTAGTCCTTCACGCGCTCCGGTGTCTCAACCGCGGAGAGCAAGTTCATGCCCGCGGCCGGCTCGTCGGGCGCCCCCAATGCAACCCCCGTGCCCTCAATGAAGTCGGCAAACGTGCGGGTGACGGGAGGGCAGAAGGGGTTCGGCGGACCGGTCCATTCCTCCTCGGACTCAACCGACGCGGGCGGGGAGTGCGCGGTCGCCTCCGACACCACCGGCAAGTCGGCAGTGAAGGTGGTGATGTTGAATGTTGAAGCCCCAGCCGCGTGTGCCATCTCAGAGAACTCGGTGACGGCGGACACGAGGACCTCACCGTCCTCCTCGCAGAACGAGCACGCGGAAAGATCGGTGAAGACCTCCGGCTTCCCGCCCGCAAGCATGCAGAGGGCGTCGAATTCCACGGGGTCGCCGTTGTCGATGGCGTGCTGGAACCTCGCGGCCAGCACGGAGTTCTCGGCCTCCTCGGCGAAGGCGTAGGCCGAGAGTCCGGTCCTGCCCCCGTTCGGGCAGTCCCGGTGCCAATGCCTCGCCTTCCCCTTAGCACACACCTGATTTTGGCAGTACGGGATGGTCGCACCGCTGTCGCGGTGGAAGGCCACCTTCCTTGAAACGGATTGAGACCAATTCCCCCCTTTGGGGAGGGGTGAGGCCGCGAAGCGGGTCTTGACGCGGCGGTCCGGCTTGTCCGCGCGAGGGGTAAATCCCCGTGGTGACGGCTCGGACCCGGCGGTGTCGAGGAATGCGGCCAATTGACGCTTCAAGTCGAGGACCATCGTCCTCAAGTCCGCGAGCTCGCCGGGTCCACCGGAGTCATCGGCGGCCCCCTCCATGAAATGCGTGCCGTGAGAGTAGCGGTGTGCGGACGCCGTGGCGGTGCCCGCCCGCACGTGCTCGGAGTAGCATTCACGCACCCATTGTTGAATCGTGAGGAGGTCGTGAGCGGCTCGTTGATCGTGGAGGAGCAACCGTGACACCACCGGTTGGTAGAAGACGGTGTCGAGGGACTTGATGAACAGCGCCTTCACGTCCTCATCTTGGAGTGTTGCCCGCGTCCTCGCGGCCTTCAGAGCGGCGTTGAAGTCGCCGATTTTGTCATGCGGGTCCACGCCCGCGGAGATGCGGATGCTCAACATGTCCGCTTGACCCTGAAAGGGGTCACCTGCCGGGATCATGCGGCGGGCAAACTCAAGCAGCACCCGCTTACCGTCGCTCGGAAAGGTGGAGTGTGAGGAGTCCATCCAGTCAGCTGCGGGTGACGCGGGGTCAACCATGAGCTCAAGCGCGGAGAACAACAAGGCGTTGGCCTCCACGCGGACGGGAAGGGTAGCATTGTCCAGCAGGAAAAGGGGTGCAAAACCAATGTCCTCCGTGACAAATGCCGTCTGCAGCGCAGAGACCATCCTGGCGAAGAGTGCGGACGCGTGGCACTCAGTCCCTGAAAATCGCCGTTCTTGTCCTCGAATAACTTTTGACGAACGGACTTGGAGACCTTCATGTCGAAGTGTTCCCGTTGAAGTGTACGCACCGAGGCTAGGAACGCAGCACCTGCTGAATTGGCAGCCGGCTGAGCTGCCGGCGGTGTGGCTGGAGTGTTGGCGTGTCTCGCAGCTGCTGAATCAAAAATCGTGGCTAGTGCGCGTCGGCGATTCGCCATGCTAGCGGTGGCTCGAGTAGAAGCAACCATAGTGAGAAGGACTGAAGGGGCGGAGTGAGGCAATGAAACGTGAGATGTGCGGCAGTTCCGGGCGGCCAAGAAACGCGCGGGTCGCCGATACGGCAGCCGTGAGAGATCAAATAATCCCGGGAAGTCGTGTGGTAGCGGCGGCCAATACGCAACGGTGTGGGATCCAACCAGAAAACGTAAACCAATCCAACGTTAAGTCCCGTAAGAAAATCGTTCTCCAACCGATGCGGCGTGCCGTAAATCAACCCATAAAATTTAGGCCATACCCGTGATTGCCGGCACTCTCACGCGCGGAGCGCCTCACTCCATCCCAGGCGTCCGAGCTTAGCCACCGTCATGGTGGCAATCTCGCAGTGGCTAAATAAAGCGCAAGTGGGGCCAAACCTGGCAGATATATAGTTCGGTGGTAATATATATCTAACTGGTGAGATAAACCCTGAGTTAAGGGTTACGGAATCAGAACGGTAAAAAGGGTGTTAGATAAAAGAGAGGCATACATAAATACCTAACGGGTGTTTCCCGTCTACTGGTGACGGTCACCCAGCCTACCATAGGAAGTGACATGTGACAGTTTTGAGTGTCACAGTGTCAAATCCAGCAGTTCCCGCTTCCGCCACACGAAGCGGGGAATCCGGGATCTGCTTCCAGTCACCGAATCTGTGCGGGGATGCTTCCTAGCGTTCATAATAGCTTATAATAAACATTATTCGCTTCTAATATATCGCGAAGAGTTATCAATCTCTTCATTAATCTACCCTGCTGCACTAGGTTTTCACAGTGTAAAGCGCTTAAGAAGCGCGAACGGAAGCGGACAGATTCCAGAAAGATACCGGTGCGATTTCGACAACGGTTTAGATGTCCTTCTGATTTAATCGAACGGCTGTTCGGAATTTGTAAACAATGAAAAATATAATTCGCATCTGAGGAATCGAAAAGGAATCCGTCGCGCTTTTCATTACACTCTTAATACGCCGTACGACATCCCAAGGTGCAAGGAATTCCTACCCTTTTCCTAGCTGTGGACACAGTTCGCAATTTAGTTATCTGACTCAGCTCCGCTCTGCTGAGCTGACCATGACCGTGACCCTGGCAGGGCGGTTATTCCTTACTCGTTCCCAGAGCTTATGGACTAAATTAGACTTAGGATTTGTAACGTTATGGGGTCCATAAGCTTTGGCATGACTCGGCAAGCTTCCAAATCGATGTCCTCCAAAGTGCACTCCACTTCAGGGGGTTCATCGGGACGGCTAAACAGACAGATGTGATGGAGAACCTGAAGTATATATATCATACATGTATTTACACGCAGGTTGCACTCCAAGAACAGTCGGGCACTCGCAGAGACATACGGAGACTAAGATGAGATAATAAAATAACTTAGGTGTTTTATTATCGGACGGAACTGACGGCAGGCAAGATGCAAGTGACACTACACGGCGAGGGGTGACACAGGAAGAGACAGTCGCCCCCATTTTATGGGGGGGGCGAAAGTCTGTCTCCCCATGACACCACCTCACCCCGAAGGTGTGAGGTGCCACGATGCCAACTTGCCAGGCCAGGCCTAAGATGCTACGGCAAGCACAAAGGCGAAACCCTAAGGAAACATACATCTTGTGAGACCCAAAGGGGTCTTTTTCAACCCAACTAGTGTGGCTCAGCCTACGTTGGTCTCTAGATGCGTGCTCTAGGGGCTTACGCCCATGCATGTGCTGTGGGGATGACTACTCCCACAGGCCAGCCGGCGAATCTAGCCCCAGCAATCGAGGGTGGACGGCGGCGTAGCTCACGATGGTGAAACGAAGTCGAGCGCCGCCAAGACGTTGTCATCCAACGCCCACGCGATGCGGTGCGACGATGCGTGGCACCAACAGAGCGAGTGCGGGGACGTGGACACCCCGGGGGGGGCGAAGGTGGAAAATGCGGTGTGGCTCCACTCTGCCGCACACAAGCACGAAAGCAGAGAGGAAAAGCGGCGGGATGAGGGCTGCAACACCACCAAACACCACCAGGCAGTGGCCAAGGGGCACGCAGGGTGGAGGGAAGAGTGGAGGATGTTGCGGGGTGAGCTCGTAGTGGTCAAAGCTCATGTCGACGATGGGGTTGATGGACTCGATTTTGGTGTCTGGTGCATAAGCACCACCAGACACCACCAGATCGTAGCCAGGGGTAAGCTCTCGTCGTCGAATCACCTGCAGCGCGGAGGCAACTGCAGAAATGCGCGAACGCTGACGATACGAAGCCATGGCCGCTGTAAGCTGGAAAATCTGGAGCCCAATACTTAGGGTTCCCAAACGAAAACGTAACTTTCGCCAAAAATAACCAAATCGAACGATGAAAAAGTCAATCCGGGGTAGATTTCGACGAGGAACACGGCGGTGAGGTCAAAAACGTCGTGCGGTAAGCCAATTTTCCGACAGCAGAGGTGCTGCTGGCCAGAGTGTTGAAGGCGTAGATGTCGGTATAAGAGGTTGGGTAAAAAAAAACGAAAAAAACGGACGTTTCCAGAGCACGAAGCCAGAAGGTGTGCAATAAGAAAACGGCTGAAGATGTCGGAAACAAAAGATGTCGGGATGTCGGTGCTGCCGCTGTTGTGCGTAGTGCAATACGGCTGATGTCGGAATGCCTGCGTTGCTGAAAGCTGATAACTGCGCTAAAAGCGAAGGCGTAGATGTTGTGAGATATAATATACCGTATTATATCGGGCGGTCCCTGAATAGTTCTCATACAAGTGTAAACTGATTATAAGAGTTAAACGAATATAAGGCGTCTGTGACCTAGGTATCTGTCACCTAGTACTGTACGAGTACTGGTACAGCTAACGGGAGTCAGAGTAAGGTATGACCTACGGGTCACTGAATCCAGCACACCACCCTGTGACTGTACATAGTGCTGTTACAGGTGGCAGAGAGCGGAGCACAGACAAATCAAATTGTTCCGAAACAACAAACAGCTAGGGGCTGGAAACTGCTAGAGGGAGGCCTGTGCTTTAGCCAGGGCAGTCCCTTTCTAAAACTGCTGCTAGGATACTGCTCACAAGCTAAGTTCCTACAGCTCAATCTCACAGCCACTCAGCCACTTTCAAAGTGGTCCACAAAGCTGCAGAGTTCACCAGTGCTGAAGATGTTGTCAGAGTCAAAGATGTCCAGCCAGAACCAGAGTCCAGAAGTCATAATCCAGAACCAGAGTCCAGAAGCCAGAGTCCAGAAGCCAGAAGCCAGAACCAGAAGCCAGAAGCCAAGACCAGAAACCAGAGGCAGGAGAAGACTCGTAGAGCAAAATTAGGAATTCCGAAAATTGAAAATATGAACTCAAACCTGCCGAAACCAAAGAAGGAAAAGGAATGCCGAAAGGAAGAGTGTACGGCAAGGCAGACAGACTGTTGGCAGTCACCCCAATGGGATGTACCGCTGCGGTGAATTCAGGGGCTCGATCGAGCACCACCGAACCCTGAACCGCTGACACACATGCAAGACACATGAGTGCGGGCAGGGCTAGAGATGCAAAGGAGAAGACCCTCGGCAATGTTGCCACACCGACACGTGACCGTGTAGCCGGTGGGGCCGAGGGAATCTCGTCTCCGGAATAAGAAAAACCGTCGGAGTCGTTGTCATCGTCGATCACGGAAAGCTCTCCCGTGTGAATCGGCTCGTGAACCGAGTCAATCGAGCACAACTTAAGGGACGTGTTAGAGCATGCCGGCATTACCCGGTCCATAAAAGAGACATGGAGTGGCTCCTCGAAAGGGGACCCGAAAGAAGCAGGGTCCGATGCCGAAACCGGGTGGAGCCCAGCGTCGATCTCGTGATTGGCAGGTGGTGGCGCATCGCACACCACCTGCGGTACAGACAAAGTACCGATGTGCAGCGGCGGTTGCTTACCAGCGGCGGTAGCACCACCGACCTGTGCAGCCGTAGCCGCAGACCGCAGGGACTCAAGGACGCCCCGTGCATCCGAGAGCACACCCTCCATGCCATCGCCCGAACGGCACCATGACCCAAGCCCGCATAGTGGGCACGTAATCCCACGTCGTGCCGCACCGGGTAGGTGAAGGGCTCAGGATCGGTACGCACCAGTGGCTGGTCGTGCTCGTGGCATAGGTTAGCGAATTCTTCGTCGTTCTCGTTGTCGAAGGCGGTTTGGAAGGCGGAAACCACCTCGTCCAAGTCCATGGCGGCATCACGTAGCTCAACATCGCACGAACCACACACCTCAGGGCAACGTGCAGAAGTGTCGTGAAAGTGTCCAGGGCAGAGTGGGCACTCCTGTACGAAGGCCGAGGATGCGGAGTGAAAGGAGATGTTCCTAGCACCCTGCGCCTTACTACCCTGAGGCCAATTCCCACCTTTCGGGAGTGGGGATGCCGCGAAGCGGTGCCCCCATCCCACGCGACGGTCACGTCCGTGAAACTTACCGTCCGTACGACGGTTCCGCTCATCACGCCACTTGGACGGTGGAAATCTCACACCACCGCCCCCATGCGGACGGTGAGAATCTCTCCGTGGCGGCGGTGCGTCTCGAGAAACATCTCGCTCGCCATGTCGCAGGGAGGCAAGAAGGGTAGTGGCCTCACCAATCACACGAGCGAACTCCTCGAGGAAGTCCGAAATGTCACTCTGCTCGTTACCTGTGTAGGCCAACACGAGAGGCGTGTGCGTCGGGGCAGGTATAGCCTTTGGGCGGTTGGGAGGGCCATTCGGGTTCGCACACCACCAAACCTCCAGAACGTGGGTGTAGATCTCTTCGATGCTTACCTTCGCTAGCTCAGTGTCCAGGCGAAGCGGGGTAATCACTTCCTTGTAGAACACGGTGTCCAGTGCCGCCAGCAGCTGCCTCTTGGCGGCTTCGTCGTCCAGGGGGGCCGCTCCGCTAGCCGCGATAGCCTTCAGGCATTCGTCAAATTGCGCGACCAAGGGTTCAGGGTCATCAGACGAACCAAAAGAAATGCTCAAGAGCTCTTCGTGGTGGCGGAGCGGCCGATGCCCAGGCGGCAGGAGCCGCTTGGTGATCTCCAGCAGGGCACGCTTGCCGTCACGCGGAGAAATTCGGGCCGAAGCGTCAACCCACCTTCGAGCTGGAGAATGGGGAGTCGTCAAAGACACCAGCGCACGAAGCAAAATGTCGTTGTAAATGGGGTGAACTTCTTTGGTGACGTCCACGAGGTCAAAAATATCCTCGTTGGCGGTGTCCTTGTTGACGAAAGAAGCCTCCAAGGCAGTCACCAAGGAGTCCCAAAGCAGTTGACGATGTGGCTCACTCCCTGAAAACGAAGACGCCTTCGTTCCCAATGTGTCCTTCGCGACACGCTTCACAACGTCAGTGTCCCAGGACGATTGTAACACGGCATTGCCGCGTGTCCTGTCAGCAGCAGCGAGCACGACCTTCGCTGACTGCGGGGTGCTCTTATAGCGAGCACCCACGTTCCTAGCAAAATTTGAATCTAGGCGCATTCTAGCGCCCATGGCCGGTGTACCAACAGAGGATGAAGTCATCAGAATAAATTCCTATAGGAGGGGGGTTGGGGAAAAGGCGAGGCGCAAATTGTAAGGTGGCGGGCGACGTCAATGCAGTTGCGGAGTAAGGACAAGATGGGGTCGAACGAAATCAACGAAGTCGAATACGCGATGGCCAAGGAGATGTCGACATGGGTGATCAAGCCAAGTCAAAGACAAAATCCAACGCGGACACTCGAAGAAGTTGCCGAAAGTCCCATCCGAAATCTCACCGCAACTTAGTGCAAACCGCACGCCCTAAAGTGGCCAATTCAACACCTCGCGAGGCCCCAACGCCCCGCCAAGCGGAAAAGCTTAGCCAATCATGGCAAAGTCAGAAGTGAGAAAAGCGGGGTAATACCCCATAACCTGTGAGATATAATATACCGTATTATATCGGGTGGTCACTGAATAGTTCTCATACAAGTGTAAACTGATTATAAGAGTTAAACGAATATAAGGCGTCTGTGACCTAGGTATCTGTCACCTAGTACTGTACGAGTACTGGTACAGCTAACGGGAGTCAGAGTAAGGTATGACCTACGGGTCACTGAATCCAGCAGATGTCGGAAGCAACCGTCGGGCAATCACGTCGGAAGCAGATGTCGGAATTAGATGTCGGAAGATGTCGGTTGGTTAGCGCCGAAAGCGCGTTACGGCTGATGTCGGTACTTAAAAGATGTCGGTTAGAATCACAGGGCGTGAAGCGATCTTGTCAACGAGTCAACGAGGCACGTAAAAATAAGCGTGTAAGGGCACCATAACCTAATGGAGAACCTGAAGTATATATATCATGCATGTATTTATACGCAGGTTGCACTCCAAGAACAGTCGGGCACTCGCAGAGACATACGGAGACTAAGATGAGATAATAAAATAACTTAGGTGTTTTATTATCGGACGGAACTGACGGCAGGCAAGATGCAAGTGACACTACACGGCGAGGGGTGACACAGGAAGAGACAGTCACCCCCATTTTATGGGGGGCGAAAGTCTGTCTCCCCATGAAGATGTTCTGCTCAACACATGCCCAGAAATTTTACCTGAGCTCTTGGTATGCAGGAAAACGTCCTGAAATTTGCCAGGCTTTTCTGCGAGCAGCAAAAGTCTGGGACCGGACTCATTAAAAACTACATAACTTTTGCATACTTGATCCAAATTCTACAAAAACCATAGAAATTTTGTATAACCGTTTTTCACGACTCGAACACTCCAACCACTTGTTTGTACCGCCGCATAAGCACGAGTCTCGTGTCCGTACCGCTTTCACTTGTCCAACCTAATTTCTGTAATTCATAGGGGATGATATCAAGATAATATCAACGTTTCGTTTTCCCGTTACGGTTTCCAAAAGTGTATCCCGGTATGATATTGTCACAAGTTGAATAAATGCCCTATCGATTGAATACGGTCGAACGCAACAACCTATGGCGGATATTACTTGACCGCAATTCTAATATGTATACAACGGCAAGTTATCGATTATCGATATGATATGCTACAACCACTGTGGGAAGTCACACGATTGCTTTCGGTGTTGGCTATATTACTCATATCAAAATCGAATTTACCATCATCTCGAGTCTATTAGAGCATAAAGTAATGACACAAGGAGGCGATCGCGTATCTTAAGTTGGGGCAGATTTCCGCCGTCTACGAGCATCTCCGCGTAGAGGTGAGGAAGTTGTTCTCTTCCCAGAGACTCCCGAGCTGGCTCGGCGTGCTCTTGCCGTGTTTGTTTTGGTCCCAGATTTTGATTCACGGCATCCATCGCTCCATCGCACATATCGTTGCAGAACTTTGCATCACCTTCCTCCGCGAAATGCTCCATAAGCAAGCGATGTCTGCATGTTTTCTTCACATTGTGAGAAAATTCTTCTATTTCGACCAATTTGCGCCTCCGTGCCTCCTTAGTGGCCAAATCCTTTTGAACGTTTTTCCTTATCACTAAGCCCCCTCCACCCATCCTTATACCAAAATGTTCCTAAGAGCCTGCACTAAAAGGCTGCGCAATGCATCATCTGCCAATCTCCCTGCCTCACTCACTATACCCGCCTACAATCTAACACACTTCGCAATGTGTGTACGTGACGTGTATTAGCAATTGAACTTAACTGCACAAAGTTGGAAAGCTAGATTCTATTACACTTATCACTGCGGTGTCCTGCTTTACCGCACTTGCTGCACTTGGATGCCTTCTTGGAACCGATCCTCTCCAAGATTCCCAGCTTGCGCTTTTGCATCTTTGGGCGGCCCTTCCTCTTTGCCGCCACAGGTGGGAGCAGCAAGCCTGGGCCATATTAAGCAGGGTGCGCTTCACAATCCAGCAAGTTTGGTACCGGATGGAAAACTATATGCGCGGGATAGTGCATCTTCCACTGAGCGGTAGTCTTCAAGGGGTCCACGTAGTCCTCCCACTTCCTTCCCGTCACCCGCGCATGCGCCAAGTTATGGTGACAAGGCATGCCTGACAATGCCGTGACTCCGCACGTCACACAGCGCCGGCTCACCAGCTTTGAGCGTGCTAATGTAGCGCACCCCAGGTGTCGCCGTGGAGGCAACCCTGGCAACCACCGTGTCAGTTGCATTAAAGGAGATTCCGCTCGTGATGGTGAGTGCCTTCATCCAGACTACGTGATCCGCGTGACGCGTCGCGTACATGGCTACTGCCCGGCGGTCCTTGTGGGAGGACCCAAATCACGTTCGGTTCTTCCACAAGGACCGGTTTTGCTGCGGGGATTCTTTTAACCATCCTCTTGTGGTCCCTATTGACTATCCTCCGAGTTTTAGCATCTTTAGGACCTAAACTAAGTGGGAACATATGCCATATACAGTATATGTTCATATACTCATTATATCCAATGCATTTGTAGCATGCACCCTATCATTTTTGAGTTTCAACCTTTGGTGGCTACTACCCAAATTCAAAGTCCTACCATAAGGACCTACGTGCAAATGTGTCTTCCTCGCATAAACATCACTTAATTGGTTCAACGTGCGATCACCCATCCTATTTATGAGTCAAATGAATATTTCAAGTTGTGGTTGCATGCATAGGGTGACCTTTGGGGTGCTTAAATTGCGCACGCTTTGGTGGTGGTTTTTTCAAATTTCAGCAAAAAAAGCTAGGTCCTACCATAAGGACCTACATTTGAGCCCGGCTATCCGCTTCACAATAGGTCCTACGAAAATTTCGAGACCTGTGTCGTCAAGTTCTCGAGCTGCTCTTTCCGTAGTGTCTTGTCAAAAATTCCATCCGAGTTCATCTTGGCCCTCAAAATAGTGGTTGAAGCAGCATTGGCTGTCAAAGCTGGAAAAGGCACTAAATCGCCCAAAATAATAATGCCCTTCGTCCGGATCAACGATGAATACACGCCAAAATATCGCACATTCTGCCTATGTAGATGGCTCGAAAATTCAATTATTGTGTCTATATGGCGACAATAGCGAGGTAATAGTGTGTAAGGTAGCGGCATGTGCGCATTCAATATAGCATCCCCGACTTCAGACCAAAGCCAAAATTGGCCCTTAAATTTTATGACATTTGACTAAAAATGATGGGACAGGTTGATTGGGGTGCAGCTAAATGTCCGCTATGAGGTTATCGACTTGTGCTCTATTCTAAACATGATTGTATATAATGCTACGGTGCTACTGGATCATTGGACGCATGCTCAGCCTCCATAGTCTGTCGGCGAAAAATTATGAAAGATGTGCTATTATTTTAAGAGATTTTTGGCTTTAGAAAAGTTCTCGACGATTTTTTACGCTACCCGTGCCTAATACGGGTAGTGTAGCATCCCGCTTGGGTTAAAACTCGGCAAGTGGGAAAGAGGGGACTGAGTTCAAGTCCTAAATATGCCATCAACCGGAGGGTAGCCAGTCACGATACCAATAGGACACCTCAAAAAATTATTGAAAAAGTGGTCCTTATGGTAGGACCTAAAGCGTTCTAGGTCCTACCGTAAGAACCATCGGGTAGTAGCCATTGGAGGGCATTCAAAAACATGGCATGTCACTCAACCCTACCAAATAAGGACGGGTCCATGCGGTCCCGGGACCAATAGGGACCCCGCATGGACCCCATATGGACCCGTAGGGACCACATGGACCCCACATGGACCCGTGAAAAATGGATCACATGGACCCGTCGATGAATCCTTCGGGTTTTTACCACTAGATTGGTCCAAAAATCCCTATCGGTCCGGGGTGGGTCCCACGCGTGGTACCACTGATTTCTCGGTCCATGCGACATTTCACCATGGGTCCATGCGGTGTTTCGTCGGTCCATGTGGGGTCCATGCGTCCATCGACATCTCACCACGGATTCCTCGCCGCTGGCGTGGGGGACCTCGCATGGACCCGTATGGCCATGCTTTAATGCAGCATGTGGTGCATGGACCGACCCTGGACCGACCCCGGACCAATCCCGGACCGACCCCGGACCGACCCTGGACCAAACATGATCGCTCGGACCCAGGTTGGACCCGTTAAGTTCAGCACGGACCAAACCTCCGATGGGCGCCCAACCGTACGGACCATATATGGACCTCGCGTGGACCCCGCGTGGACCCCGCATGGACCCATGGGTGGAGCACTCGAGATGGACTGCACGGGGGAGGCGATGCGTGGACCTCGCATGGACCTCGCATGGACCCGGGAGTGGCGCACCCAAGATGGGGTGCGTGGTGAAGGCGATGCGTGGACCTCGCATGGACCCAGCATGGGCCCCGCATGGACCCGTAGGGTGGCACACCCGAGATAGACTGCGCGGGGAAGGCGATGCGTGGACCTCGCATGGACCCGTGGTGTGGCGCACCCGGCAACCATGGGTTGCGTGGTGAAGGCGGTGCGTGGACCCCGCATGAACCCCGCATGGACCAGTGGGGGGCGCACTCGAGATGGACTGCACGGGGAAGGCGATGCGTGGACC
The DNA here is from genome assembly GCA_001247695.2 of Cymbomonas tetramitiformis. Taxonomy (NCBI): domain Eukaryota; kingdom Viridiplantae; phylum Chlorophyta; class Pyramimonadophyceae; order Pyramimonadales; family Pyramimonadaceae; genus Cymbomonas; species Cymbomonas tetramitiformis. Next base: position 42,451 of record LGRX02000113.1, read on the forward strand.
TCGCATGGACCCGTGGGGTGGCGCACCCGGCAAGAAGGCGATGTGTGGACCTCGCATGCCCGTGGGGTGGCGCACCCGGCAGGGTTGCGTGGTGAAGGCGATGCGTGGACCTCGCATGGACCCCGCATGGACTAGTGGGTGGAGCACCCGAGATGGACTGCACGGGGAAGGCGATGCGTGGACCTCGCATGGACCCGTGGGGTGGAGCACCCGAGATGGCTGGGGTGCGCGGGGAAGGTGATGCGTGGACCTCGCATGGACCCGTGGGGTGGCGCACCCGAGATAGGGTGCACGGGGAAGGTGATGTGTGGACCTCGCATGGACCCGTGGGGTGGCGCACCCGACATGGGTTGCGTGGTGATTATTATTTTGTGGGTCCATACGATTATTCGGCAGGTCCATGCGGTTATTAAGTGGAGTCCATGTGACAAATATACCGCACGGGGAAGGTGATGCGTGGACCTCGCATGGACCCCGCACGGACCCGTAAAAATATTTACACTGTACATATGTTACAAGTTTTGTCGGTAAGAAACGGTTGCTAGCATACTAGTAATATCATCATACATCGAAAAAAAGAGGTATACAAAAGGTCCCCGATAGGTCCAAAGCGGGTCCAGTGCGGGTCCAGGGCGGGTCCACAACGGGTCCAGCCTCCAGCGTGGGTACGCTCGAGGTCCATGCTTCAAGCGGCGTGATTGTCTTCATCGTCAGCAACTTCACCAACAAAGTCAACGGTCCGGTCCAGAACCACCGCCAATAATATACCGGGCTTCTCTCTGATTCCCATAGGCAGTCGGCGGCGGTTCGAGGGTGTGATTGCTAACCGCTTAGGCAGCCACGGTATTGGCACGATGCAAACCTGGGACTCAATTTCTTCAGCTCGGATAATAGAATCCTTCGTGGCCCATGGCAAGTCGGTGCGTAGAAATACGGTCTGGCTGATGGGGTCAGCGACAGCGGCCTCTTGAGGAAACCACCTGACTTTCACAAAAATGAATGGGTCGTGGCCGTGGATCGACATCTTGAAGACATCCAGCAACTCCGCGTACCTGATTCATCAGTATAATTCTGGGTGAAAATGGAGATCGCCTAAATAAACTGAACGAATACAACAAGGGCAACATGTGATCCCCATTAGGCCAGGGTGAGGGCGGGATGGGGGCACGCACCAGTCCTGGTTTTCGTATTGGGGAGTGCGAATGCCGTCAACCATTTTGTGTCCAACAAAGATATCTCTGAACTTCACAAGCATGTATCGCTGCATACTCTCCTTATCATGGTCCAGATCACGAGCTCTGAACATGCTGCTACGTCCAATCTTTACATAACTGTACCGCAAAAGTCGTGGCGGTGGCGAGGTAATGAAGTTGATCTCTTCCGTGGAAAATTGTTTCACGACCATTCCTTCGCCATGGATGGGGGTTCGGCTCCTTCCTCCACGTGCTGGCGTCCTCGAAGGTGGGCTCTACCAGACGCAACGGGGCAACGGGGTTTCCAGCAAGTCGTTGCCGACGGACACGTTGTTGATGTAACCTGTTTTGTGAATCAGGTGAAGACATTAGTCCGATGCGGGTCCCGTGCCAGTCCAACGTGCCGCCCCCACCGGGACGTCCGATGGTTCCAACAAAGGACGAGTAGCGAGCGCGACAGGCTGTAAAAGTGATGCAAGTGTGGGTACAAACCGTCGAGATCGCTGATTTTCCGCCCTGATGCGTGCTGCAGCCAATTCAAACTGATGTCGAAGTTCGGCAAACCAATCGAAATGAAGCAGCAGCCAGGATTTGATGTCCTTAATGGTATCTGAAGCCCAAAATATCGAACTTTATTTTAAGATTGTAGCTAGCATGAAATCGAACTGCAATACATGGGGCGGGGCCGGGGCGGGATCTAGGACCGACGGGTCCGGCATGTTGACTCAACAGGGGCGGCACGGTATCACATACCTTCTGATAGCAGTGTGTTCCTGCCTTGACGCTCCACTCCTGATTTCAGCATCGTTGAAACCCGCGAAGGTTCGGGGAGTGGATATACAGGTGGCCTCGACCCTCGCGCCAAATCGCTCAACCCGCGACAAAGGTTTACGAGGCGCTCCAACTATATATTCTTCATGATGCTGGCCACCGGACTCGATCGCGTTTTGACCGCACGCTTCATTCGGCCAAAGTAGTCCTCGAAGCAAAACATCCATAGCTCACGTGCTGGACCGTACATCATGAGCTGCGGCACGACATGAGTAAGGAGATGCTGCATCATCACCAAATCGGCTGGTGACATATGATCTTCACCAAGCTTTAGGACCACTTTCACTCTCTCAATGAGACCTGGCATTTCCTGGAAAAGGCAAATATCAGATCTCAAAAAGAAATCGTATGGGTACAATATAAATGCGGACCTACTATGGCCACGTGGGTACTAAATCAGGGAAGCACCCCGCCCCCGTCGGGGCGGGGTGTTGGACCTTCAAGAGAATTGTAGGGAGAGGTTTACCTTCAGAAGAATTGTAGGGCTGACAACCTCACGAACGATGGAGCATATCTCCCCAACATAATCCGCGTGCAAAGGCCTTTCCACGAGCCCATCCCGACCAGACCAGCTCGAGAGAACAGGCAAAACTCCTGAAGTCATCGCCGTGATGCCCAATGCCGCCTTCAATCTTCGAGGAATGAAATTCTCGTTAGCCTTCAGTTGCATAAGCTTCTGAGCCAGTGGCCCCCATGATTTTGGTGCGCTCAGATTGTCACGTAACCACACGGTCATGGCTTCCCTCGACGGCTTCGACGGTGCCCACGGAGAAGGTTTACCTGCCGTGGGCACAAAGCGACAGGGCAGGATTGCGCCCCTTGGCCCCTACTTGGGTCCCGCCCCCGTACCCGTTGGGGCTAGCCTGGGTCGACATGGTTCCCACATGTGGTACCCCCCCCCCTCCCCCAGATTGGCTACTTACCAGCAAGTCGCTGAGCTGCTGTTCGAACACGTGTAGCATTGCGAAGTTGCGGAGGCGCAACAAGCCAGGCCCGATTGACCTTAAACTCTCTTGCAAAATTCCGACAATGCGCTGACCAGTTGCCACCACAAATCGATTTGTGTAAGCGTTGGACCAAGTTGCTCAATATGTGCATCAAGTCCAAAAGGTACATGTATATGACGTGCGGAAGTACACCAATCTGGAGAACGCGCAAGGAGTTTTCACACCAAACTTCTTGAAACTATCTTGTAACTGCTTTTTGGAAGCGCTTTGGACACGTTCATCGGTGTGGAGGTCAGTCTCGGTATCGCCACCTGGGTAAGTAAGTGTACAATCCATAATGAATTGGGGCAGATTGGGGGCGGGTTGTTGGCGGTACGGGGGCGGTTTGAGGGCGGGACAGGGGCGGGGCCAGGGCGGGACTCGGACAGTGCTTAGTAAGCACCAACGCTCCTATCACAAACTTCTCGGTAAACGCGACAGGTACAAGACGGGGGCGGGATGGGGGCCAAACACCGGACCGACATGGGACCAACATAGGACCGATCTATATGAGTATGATTGTACATCCAAGAATGGGCGGACCTCGTCGCTTTTGGAACTTCTCCAGAAATATCGTTTTCCCCATCTTGCTTTTTCCCCTTCCAATGCCGTTGATCAGGCACTTCAAGCATCCCATAATGGCAGTCGCAGCCATTCGTCGGGATGCGTCCACAAGGCCAACGTAATCCATGAGTACCGCGTACACCATGCATCGAACTGTAAATGGTTCTTTCTCGATGACGTCGAAAACCGTATGACCAGTGGACCACAATACCTCTACTAGCTCATCCACCAGGTGGTCGTAAAAGAGCGAAGTGTCATTGGGCTTGCCCTCCGCAATACCATACGTGAACACGTGCTTGTGTCGTTCTTCCCCGGGCATGTTGCCAATCGTGAAGCAAATGGGCATGATGCTGGATAGCTGATCGTTGAACGGGTTGATTCCATCCGCGCAAAGAATAATCCATAGATCCGGCGGTCCGCGAAGAATCTGGGGAACTTCTGGACCAAAGCTCGGAGAGCAGGAGAATCTGCGTTCGCAAGGCCGGGTCCAATGTCATTTCCCCATGGGTCCGGCAATTCGCCCGCAAATGTACCACATACCGAACCAACTATAATATCAAACTAATCGCTGATTGAGCTAGGATGACGAGAGATGGGTCCCACAGGTTTCCCTATACAGGGCGGGATAAGGGACCGATAGGGACGGGAAAGGTACTAGGGGACACTCAACAGGGCTGAGCAATTTTACACGATTCGCACCATGTATCCCGGTGACTTTGTCTGGTTGTTCGTCAGGAAGCTTGGTCGCATCGAAGCTCCGCACCATCGCGGCATATTCTGGACAGAGGAAGATGTACTCCAGCAGTGATTCCAAAGGCCAGTATCTGAAAATAGATCTTGCTCGACCGTTCGTTCTCACCCCGTCGTGTTCTTTTCCCAACCGATACCTCGAAGTCTTACACGTTGGACATTTGTCGAGCTCGCTGTGTTCACCCTTGTATATCAAGGTTGGGTTTGCGCGGAGTCGGAATTTGCAAAAACTTTTCAAAATCTAGATCTCGAGATATGAGCGATTTAAGTTTGTGCTTAAGTATGGTTAAGTATGGGGGATGAACGAGCGGTATCGGCCATAACTTTTGCATACCTTGCTCAATTTCGCCCCTGAAGTGCGCAACGAATATATTTAAATTGATGCCGTCGACTTATTTATCGAATAAAAGATTTTTGAAAAGTTTTTGCAATTTTCGACTCCGCGCAAACCCAACCTTGATATGATGCAGCCCTTGATGCACACGTGCACCTCATTGTACGCTCCGTAGAAGGGTTTAAACCGCTTCAATGTCTCGGGGTACGTGCGAGGAAGGACTTGCCGTTCTTCGTTGTTAAGGAGCCTTCCCCGGACGATGTCGAGAATAGATGCAAAGATGGACTGGGTCCCGTTGTGCTCGACCTGCATCTCCAAAAGGTCAAGTAACAGTCCGTTGATCTTGGTAATGTCCTGCAGGGTGCCAACACTCCATCAATCCACCCGCGCTTGGTACTAGAAGGGTGGATGTGTAAAGTCATGGGGCGATATGGGTCCCCTTTCGGTACCGCATGTGGGACCGGGCGATTCACATAGGTCCCCAATCGGTCCCATGTGAGTACCTCACTCAACTTGCAAGCAGTACTTACTACTAGAAAAATATGAGGCGACATGTACTGGTCCTAGACCGGTACCTAATCCCGGACCCTTCGGTCCCCACAAGGTTCCCAATGGGTACCACATCCTGAACACCGCACTCACCACATCGCCTTCGCCATCGGAATCATCCGCAGAGTCGTCGGTAAGGTCTTCGGCATCTTCATCCTCCTCGCCACCGCCTTCCCCGTCGCCGCTGTCGTCTCCGGATGACGATTCGCCATCATCATCACGTTGTTGTTTCCCAAACCCCAAGTCCTCGATGTGTTTCGCCAACGCTTCAAAGTTGGATATCACCTCGGCGTCCCGAGGGGTATGGTCACGATCCGCACCGCCCATCTCATCATCTTGCTCATCCAGCTCTTCTTCGGACTCCTCTTGCGGAATGTAAACACCAAATCGTTTGACGTGTCGGAGAATTTGACGGCGGCCAAGTTCACGTGTCGTAAGCCCTCGGTGGTGGCATTGATCACACGGACAAATGCCGTACTCTGAAACGTACCGTCCCGGGCGGCTCCCTTGTATGTCCTGTGGAGTCGCCATCTATCGTCACATAGACGAGTGATAAACCAATCAATCCAGCATGGTGCACGTAGAACACCTACAAAAGGTCATACATACACGAAGCACGCTCGGGTGAGTACGTGTTCAAATTGAACAGTACAATACGAGGGCGGGGGCTCGGACCGATGGGGCACCACCT